>BMAC01000299.1:915337-937910 GCA_014905375.1 Phtheirospermum japonicum | reverse complement strand
AATAAAATATCAGTGATTTTATAAAATAATGTTCATATCAACTCAATGTTCTTTTTAAATAGAAATACCTTCGAGGGGATGTTCGGTCAGTAAACTTGTAATTAGATGTGATAAATTAAGATTGTGGATTTGAAATTGATTTCTATTTACACGGAAACACCTCGGTCAATTACATAATATAAACAAAAAATTGGTGAACACATTAAAATTTTTCTTATTCCATAAAACAATGGATGTTATCTAATCGTAAAGAAGGAAGAGTGGTATCTTACGGTTTTAGAAAATTGATTCAGAATTTATTGCGAATAAGAAAATTTTATTTTCATTTGTGTTTAAGTGATTTTTACATAATATAAATAAAAATATTCGTGTGAAGACTTACTGAAATATTTATTTTTTATATAAAATAATTATATATTTTCTTGAGTTATTTTTAATATCAAATAATTTTTTTTTTTTTAAAATATAACTTAATATATAATATCAACAAATAAAAATAAAGAATAAAATGCACCTAAAAAATTACAATTTTATAAAATAGTATTGTAATTTTTCAGTATCATAGAATTAGTGAAAATCACCTATTGCAAGACGTGGCAAGCTGTACGATTTGGGGCACGCTAATAATCTTTGTTAACCATGACGAAACGTCTTTATTAAACATAATGAGACGCGTGGATACGAGACGTGATAAGCTAGATGATTCGTGTCACCTTAAAAATCTTTCTAAATTTGGAGTTCTTGGGCTTGTCCAACCAATTCGATTTGTAAGAGTTGGCACGGCCCAAGTAAATTCAACAAATATGCCTCCTAACCTTAAACTTCTCTTCTTTTTTCGAAAAATCCCTCAAAACATAAAAGTTCCTCGCGGTTCTTTTTGTCATGAAATTTGAAATACTGGATCTAATATAACGAATATTGGATATTTATTTATTTTAAATTTTAAAAATTAATAAAAATTATAAATAAGTCATAATAATTAGTAGAAAATATCTATATTGGTTATTTTATTTAAAGACAAATTACATATGGAATAACTTTAATTAAAAAATAATTTTATTATAAAAATAATTAAATAAATTATTTTTATAATAAAAGTTAAAATAATTTTATATCTGGGATTTTAAACATTTTATATAGATAAATTAAGATTTATCTGAAATAATATAAGTATGTAACTAAATATTAGTAAGAACTCAATCTAAACATAAAAATATAAAATTATATTATAATAAAATTATTATTAATTAATTAATATTAATTAGACACTGTTACAATGCGACACGAGTTGAGAGTATGTCATCTTTTAAGTTATTCAAAGTACGTAACTAATAATTATTAATGAATTTAATCTAAATATTAAAATATAAAATAATTTAATAATTATTATTAATTAATAGAGATTCGATACGGATTTAGAATGTGACATTTTTTGAATTTTTCTTACCTATGTAAATAAAATTATTAAAAAATTTAATCTAAAAATGAAAAAAAATTATTTAATAATTATAATAATTAATAAATATATTAGAAAAGTACAAGGTATGCGTTAGAATACATTATTTGAAATTTTAATTTTAGGTTTAAAACTTTGTAATTATCATAGATACTTTTTATATTTATCTTTTTTGATAAATCACGTGTAATACATAGGTGTTAAACTAGTATTATATTAAAAGCAAACACTCGTGTTAGGTCAGATTAACGAATTATGACATGTTATGCCATGTGACCCGATACTTTAATGTATTAGTTTTTGTACTCCAAAAGTATTGATTTTTCATAAATCTCTTATCCGTGGTATGATATATTGATTCTGTACTATGATGTATTGGTACCATGATATATTAATTTTTGTACTATAATATATTGTTTTATTTTTACTATGATGTATCGGTTTTTTAGTATAATGTATTGATTTTTGTATTACAATGTATTGGTATGAAATTTTTGTTTAATTCGGCCTGACAAGAGTGCTGTCATATATTAAAATGTAGTATTTAATTATTTAGTCGTAATTTACGGATTATGACCTATTAGGCCATCTGACCCGATACTATAATGTATTAGTTTATGTACTCCAATAGTATTAATTTTTCACAAATCTCTTATCCGTGGTAATGTATTGGTTTTGTAATATGATGTATTGATTTCTTACTATAATGTATTGAATTTTGTATTACAATGTATTTGTATAAAATTTTGGTTTAACCCGACTTGACAAGAGTGCTGTCATATATTATTTAATTATTTAGTCATAATAAATTCTAAGTATTTGATAGTTTTAGAAGAAACGATTAGTTTGGTCTGAGAAGAGTGTTACCATATATTAAAATATTATATTTAATAATATTTAATTATTTAATCGTAATAAATTATTGGAAATAGTATTAAAAGAAACGAGTATTTGTTAAGTTAAGAAGATTGAGATGGAATAAATTACACTTAACACAATACACATAAAGTTCTTATCTAAATTACTCATTATTTATTCTCTAACTAAAAATAGTGACGATTCTTATATAAAATAAATCAAATTACTCATTATTTATTTTCAAATTGAAAATAGAGACGGTTCTTATCTAAATAAATTAAATTAATCTTTATTTATTATCAAATTAAAAATAGGGATGCCACTAAATTATTAAATCAAATATAAACAGCCCATCTCCCTTATATATCAATATAAAATCCTCCTATTCTATATGTCTGTTTCTCACATTTCGTTAGCTTTGGAAAAAATTCTAGTGCTTCGATGTCATCCGATCATAATACTTACCTAATTTATTATTTTCCTTTTATTATATTTTACCTAATTTACTATTTATTCAATATTTTTTTTATTACATGATACCTAATTTAATATTTTCTTTAACATGTATTCACCTAATTCAATATCTTACTTTTATTATTTTAATATAAAAATATAAATAAGTTATATCTAATTAAAGAAATCTATATAAGTTGAATTAATTTCTATTTACAATAAAAGTTGAAATAATTTTATTATAATTTTAAATATTTATTTAAAAGAAATACGAGTTATAAAAAATTATTACAAAAGGAAAATAAATATAAAAAATATAAACTTAAAATTTCTTTGTCTAATCCTAATATAATGAAATGAAAATAATATTAAAAATATGTATGAAAACTATAGTTACGTCAAGAAAAAAAAGGCGAAACAAAAGATATAAAATAAATAATAACAATAACAAATTATTACGTTTAGGAAAATAAATATTAAATATATTCTAAATTTTTTTATCTAATCCCAATATAATTCATTGATACACACATTATATAATCTCAATAAATAAATAAAATAATATTACATATACTACAAGTTAGATGTACGACGTTTTTTTCAATAGAATTATCAGTACCTTACAAATTTTATTTTTTTTATATCACATATTCACACGTAACACTCAGGTGTTGTATGTTTTACATTTTTTTCAAACTCGATTTTTTACGGATTTTTCGTCGAGTTTAGTGTATTTTGATATATTTTACAACTAATTTCTTGACTCACGGTAAAAAATTAAAAAAAAATTAATGTGAAAAATAGTATTAATGTAATTAGAACAAATAATGTTATGATTTGTGTGTAAAAATTATTTATTCGGAAAATTAATATTCTTGTAAATAGAACAAATAATGTTACAATTTGTATGTATCATTTTTAATATTATTTTTTAAATATTTTTAATAAACAATACTCTTTTCCAAATCCCGCATAATATGTGGGCGTTAAACTAGTATATATTTGATTTGCACGTTTTTGTACGTATTTTTGTTACCTTTTTGTGTCGTGTTTGCATGTGTTTTTCTTGCATTTATGGGTGCTAGGAGTCGATTAGGCCGTTTTTGTTAGTTTTAGGTTTTTGTATTGTTTGTGCAATTTTTATTATGTTTTCGTAGTTTTTCACTCGTTTTTGTATTTTTGACCGTAGAATGACCAAGCGGGACCCGCGCACGCTTAGAGCATTCCATTCGACTCGTTATGGTATGGACAAGCAAGAGAACATAGCGCGAACGTGGAATGACAACCGGTGGACGGCTAGATCAGAAAATGAGAAAAACCGAGTCAGGAGCAGCAATGTCAGTCGATCGACTGGCATGCAGTCGATCGACTGACCAAGCATCAATTGACTGCTCGGCAGAAAGTTTTGCCGTTGAGGAAGAAGCAGTCGATCGGCTATGTTTCAGTCGATCAACAGGGTAGTCAATCGATCGACTACGACGCAGGGAATTTTGGGATTTTTGGCCTATTTTGACGATTTTGCCCCTGCAGCACCCTATATAAACCCCCAACCCCTTTCTCACCAACCTTATCTCCTCCTTGGATGGTTTTGGGCTTGTTCCATTTACTCCAAGCTATTTTACTATTCCATTTCTCTAAACCCTATTTCATAATCCTTAGAGTAGCTTTAGCTTAGTTAGTTTTAATAGTTGTTCTTAACAAGTGTTGGAGAGGGTGACACCTCCTTCATTTGTTGTTCTTGTTTTGTTGAAATTGTTCTTGTATTCTGAAGATTGTCAGATAGACTTTGAAACTTTTGTTGGAATGCAAATATTGGTAGTACCCTTTCCCTTTTATGTTATGTGTTATTATTGTTGTGTTATGATTTCTCTTGTGATGGTTGTTAGGTTTTAGTTTGTATTGTTGTTCATTGCATTCTAAATCCTCTTTTTCGTTTTCTAGCTTGTTTTTCTCCTTGTTTGCAAAACTCCATTGTAACATAGTCTTGAAGCTTTTTACTCATTTTAACTAGACAAACTTTTGGTCTTTGAAAGATGTATGGAACTTTCCTCTTTAAATAATTTGACTTGTTTACATTTAATGCTCTTGACACTTTAATGTTTTAAGACTTTGTTTTTCCCTCCATTTTATCTTTCAAACTTTACAAGCTTTCTTAGGTTTAGTAGTTTTTAATTTATTTAAGGTTGTTAATTAGGTTTAATTAGTTTTACTAAAGTTAATTACTTTCAAGCAAGTTTTAATTAGTATTTTCAAGCATTCATTTTAATTCAAGCATTAGCATAAACAAATCTCAAACTCAACCAATGATTATTGTTTTCTTAGAGTAGATTAGCGTAATTTAGATTAACAAGAGATTAAGTAAAAATACCGACCGCCGATAATATCTATCCTCGAAAGACACGACTCGGGAAAACTTATCGCTCTACAATCGACTCAGTACTATTGCGGAGACGATTTCTTAGAGTGCTAAGAAATTTTCGATCAATACAGAATACTACTGATCTATTCAAATGCTTCATTTGTCAAGTAAAAATTATGGTAATTCGGTTGGTTATGTGTCATAGCTACCTAATTTAATATTTTCATTTTTTTTATATCTTGCCTACTCTTTTTCTTTTATTATATTTTTCCTAATTCAATATTTCTCTTTTGTTTATTTCAATACTTTTCTTTTATTCTCCTAATATAAAAATATAAAAAAGTCATATATAATTAGTAAAAAATATCTAAATTAATTATAATTTAAAGATAAATTACATATGAAATGATTTTAATTACAAAAAAAATTATGAAAATAATTAAATAAGTTGTATTTATAATGTTTCACCCAGAAATATGACAACGCCTGAACCTTGCGCTTTTCCCGACCTGCACACACGAACACGTCAGAAAAGGACCACCGGGGATTTTCCGGTGGAAACCTCTCCGATGCTTAAGTCAGAAAGCGTATAGAGTGTTTCTGGTGAATAAATCAAGGAATGCACAAAATATGACATACCTTTCTCAGCCTAGGGGCTGAGATATTTATAGTTTTCCTAGTGGGGATCCCTTTCCGGGATCTCGGAAACAAAGGCCGTGAATCATGGGCCGTTTAAGCAATAAAATCTGACAAGTGGTCCCACTTGCTCTTCTCTGGGTAAACAGGAAACCAGGTGAGGCCCAGGCCTGCTCTTCCCCTACTATTCCACGTTACTTCTCAAGTTTGGGTATCCGCCCAGACCTGCTCTTGCCTCCCGAGTACTCTGTTTCGGAGAACTTTCTAACTCAATACGATTCCTGAGCTGCAATAATCTTTCATTGAGAAAGGTAAGGTCAGATCTTCTCAATGAACAAACCAGCCCGGCTTTTCTATCAGATCTACCCCGATCCAGGTCTGGCTAATCATGCCCTATCAACTCCTCCCCCCGAAATTGTTGGGGTAGAGCTGTAGATTTTTCGAGCCTTTGGGAATAAATGAGGTCCTACCTATCCTTTATTATTTCTCGTACTGGTACGAATCCCGAGAAATCCGCTCAACAGCCTGATTTAATTATTGGCATTAGTGGTGTCGGTCCATATTCCCAAACGGTTACTATTCTCACACACCTTCCCAAGTACTGACAGGTCAGCGACGCATGACCTACCCTAGGACGGTTGGTACTCCAACTCATCACCTAGGGTACTGTTCATCTGTCCACATTAAAGCCGGGATCCCATTAAATCCCGCTTTTTTTGGCTTCCATTTTTCTTTTTGAATTTATTCACTTTGCCTTTTATTCCCGCTGGGCTCTCTCCCTTCTTTCACTTTTCGTGTTTCGCTTTTACAAAAATTCCAGAGCTTCTCTCTCCTCTCTGATATTTCCGGCGAGTTTTTCGATTCACCTCTCCTCAGTTGGGTTTCTCCGACAACCATTGTAGATCAGGTACCTCCTTAGGCTCTCTCTTTTAATCCCTTATAATGCCATCTCCTCCGGTAATAAGGATCTCTCCATCTCCGCCGTCCGCCATTCCAGAGGCGACGGCGGCTCCTTCTTCTTCGCCGTCCACCACCCCAGAGGCGGCGGAGATCTCTTCTTCTCCTACATCCGCCGCTTTAGAAGCGGAGGAAGTCTCATCATCTTCGCTGTCTGCTGCTCCAGAGGCAGCGGCGGTTTCTCCATCATCGCCGTCTAATTCTCAGGCGGCGGCGGCCACCACCTCTTTCTCTGAGGGTTTGGAATACCCTCCGGCGGCCCCCGACCACCCTAAAGTCACTTCTATTCTTAGTGAGCGGACAGTGGAGGAGGTCCGTTTTAAGTACAAAATTTCTGAACCCTTCGACCCCCATAGCCCTCCGACTGGTATCCTGGCTTGCCAAGTGCCGGCGGGCCGGTTGACCTTTTACGTTGGCCAGTTCCAAGCGGGTTTGCGCCTCCCGGTAAACCCGTCGATGTTGGAAATTGCTAATATATACAAAATTCCCGTTTTCCAATTCACCCCTAACTCCTTCAGGATCATGGTGTGTTACAACCTGGCCATGCGTTATGCTAGTCTAGATCCCACAGCTCGTACCTTCTTTTGGCTCTTCCAAGCAAAGAGCTCTTTCCCGGGCTGCTTCTATCTTACCGCCAGACCTGGCGTTCACTTCTTATTCAAACTCCCTTCTTCCAACAAGGCCTGGAGAAAGAAATTTTTCTTCGTTCACTGTGCCAGGGACTGGGGCTTCGACCCTAAACCTATTGAGAAGCTGCCTTCTTATCCACCTCTGTCCTCGACAGACAGACCTTCCCGTATTTGAAAACTCATATCCACCCTTAATGGGAATCCCATCAATGTTTCAAAACTCCTTCTCCCTTTCGTCCTTGACTTTTTCAACGAAAGAGCAGAGACGGAACCCTTACCCCCCGAGACTGGTAAAGTTCCTTTGGGCCTAGTCTGTCTCTCTGCATTAAATATTATAAGTCTCATATTTTTACCACTTATCTTTTCAGAAAAGATGATGCGCCAGATGTTCGAAGCAGCGGCCAAGAAGGGGACTGAGGTTGATCCAGAGCCTCGGGTTAGAGATGCAAAAGCTTCCTCTTATCCTCAAATCCAGAGCTCCCAAACAGCACAGCCTCTTGCACGCCCTCCGCCAACGAGACGCCCCACCCCCGAGCCTAAGGAGGATGAGGTTCCTCTATCTAAGAGACCTCGCACTAACCAGGGTGGACGCACTACTTCTACCGCGATGCCAGCTATGCCCGTTACCAGGAGTGCAGGCCCGCCCAATAGGACCCTTGTCCTGAACTGCTCTGGCGATGTGGCAGTTCGGCATGTGAGCGGGCAGTGCGCGCCCGAGGATATGCGTGTTCTGGAGAAGTTAAGCGATCGCGAGATGCTGGAGTCTTGGTGTCAAGACGAGGCACGGGTAAATCT
Source organism: Phtheirospermum japonicum (assembly GCA_014905375.1). Taxonomy (NCBI): domain Eukaryota; kingdom Viridiplantae; phylum Streptophyta; class Magnoliopsida; order Lamiales; family Orobanchaceae; genus Phtheirospermum; species Phtheirospermum japonicum. The sequence continues at coordinate 929,767 of BMAC01000299.1, read as the reverse complement.
CTCACTACCCCCCTTTTCCTTTTCCTTCTTTTCCAGACCTAAGTCCTAACTCTCTTCTTTGTATCCAGGCTGAGGCCAAGAGGGCCCTCTTGGCCATTAGGGCGACCAGGTCTATGACCCAACCTGACACCCTCAAGGAGAAAAAAATTCTGCAGGAGAAGGTGCAGCGTTATCGGGCTTTGGCTAAGGAGAGGATAGCCGAGACAAAGATGGCGAGGGAAGAGCTAGCCAAAATGAAGAAGGCCCAGGACAAGATGCTAGAAACAGCTAGTTCTAAAGCAAGAGACGAGGCCCTGGCGGAGGCGAGGAGCTTGGCAGATGAGACCTTGGATAAGGCTAATGAGGGGTGGAGGACGGAGTTTTTAAAATCTGAGGAGGGTCTAAGGTTGGTCCAAGTCGCCAGGGAGGAGGCGCAAAAAGCATTCCGGGGATCCAAAGAGCTTTACACCCTGCTCTTTCTCGAGGCCGTGGTTTACTACCACCTAGGCCTAGATGAACAAGCTAAGTGGGCTCTAGCCCACCCCGAGGCTCCTTTTGACCGAGACCTGCCCCTGCAGAACCCGCCTGAGCCCCTCTCCTTTGCCTACGCCCCAGATCAGGATTGCCTTCATCATACCATTGGGGCCGCGGAATTCGCTGAGCATGTTTTCTCCGTCCTAAACTCTCCTGCGCCTGAGCAGCCTCAATCAGACCTTGCTCTCGCTATGGTCCCTCAACCAGCTTCTTCTCCCTCCCCAACCTTTGAAGGTTTGGGTGAGCTGCAAGGCGGAGCCTCTCCAGGCGCCTTATCTGAAAGCGCTGTGGACCAACTAGCGGCGGAACTGGATGCGGAGGTAGAGGCTGAGACATAGGGTTTTAGAACTGTTATTTTTATCTCTAGACAGACCTGTAGTTTGCCTGCGTGGCTGGTCTGACTTTATATGTCTCTGAACTTGTATTTTGAATAATTTTGATAATAACAGATTCCTTTTTTGTCTTGTAATGACTCTTGAGTTCCTAGGGTTTCCTGATTTTCCGGGAATCCTAGTACTTTTTGATTCCTCGGCACGTGCCACTATTCCTTTATATATGTGTATGTATGGCTCATTTTTCTCCAGTTTTCTGAAATGGCTTCCTCTCCTCTTCTCGAAGAACTTGATATATAGTTAAGCGGAAGAACATCTCCTTGGTCGTCGAAAATTTCAAGCTCTCTGACAAACTGATCATACTCAGAGAGAAGGTCGGCTACCTCTACCGCCTTCTGGAGAGGAAAAGGCAGAAGAAACGCCACTATAAGCGAGAGTGGGATGAGTTGCGGCAATTGAATCGCCATCTGCAGGAAGAGAAGGCCGATTTGGCGGAGTCAGTGAGCCGACTGACGATCGCCGCAGGCAAAGCGCACTCCATCTCTAAGCGGGCTGACAAGTATCGTCAGCGCTATCATGAGACGGAGCGCGAGGTGTGGCGCGTCCGTCGTGCCTTGGCCGCTGATCGGAGAGCCTCTTAGGTTTTCCTGGGATTTTGTTGATTTTCCTCTTATGTTATTTCCTGCATTGTAATCAAATTTGCTAGTCTTCGTTGAAGACGTGAGCAAAATCTTTTTTGTATTTGCCAGAATGTTAATAAAATGAGAATATTTTCCTTTTAATTTTCCATCAAACCAAATGGATCAAAGTTTTTCCAAGCTTTAGCCTATTTAGGCGTTTTTAGGCTTACCGCCAGCTCTGGAAAAGTACGATCTCCGCATTCCATCCATTCATGTTTAAGGTTGACCTGCGAATCGTGCATTTGTATTTAGAGTCTTTTAATCAGGTTGGGCGTTGTCATGAGCACCCGCATTTAGCCAATCCTGATTTATCCTGTCATTCAAATGAAAATATTCTGCGGGCAGCCACCCTAAGCCCTTCCTGGTTTTTACTGACAATCAGGTCAGGAATTTGGGGCATCCGCCCTTAGCCAATCCTGGCTTTCGCTGACAATCAGGTCAGGAAATTGGGGCATCCGCCCTTAGCCAATCCTGGCTTAAACTAACAATCAGGTCAGGAAATTGGGGCATCCGCCCTTAGCCAATCTTGGCTTTTACTGACAATCAGGTCAGGAAATTGGGGCATCCGCCCTTAGCCAATCCTGGCTTAGACTGATAATCAGGTTAGGAAATTGGGGCATCCGCCCTTAACCAATCCTGGCTTAAAGTGACAATCAGGTCAGGAAATTGGGGCATCCGCCCTTAGCCAATCCTGGCTTAGACTGACAATCAGGTCAGGAAATTGGGGCATCCGCCCTTAGCCAATCCTGGCTTAAACTGACAATCAGGTCAGGAAATTGGGACATCCGCCCTTATCCAATCCTGGCTTTTACTGACAATCAGGTCAGGAAATTGGGGCATCCGCCCTTAGCCAATCCTGGCTTTCATGAAGACTTATTTTAGTTTGGCAGACAAGAATAAACCTGCATTATCATTAATAAAACATTGTAAGACTACATTTACACATGAAATTTTCGTAAATTTGTAATGTTCCATGCGCGATGAATTTCAACTCCATCCAGGTCTTCTAATTTATAAGCTCCGCCTGCCAAGACTTGAGTGACCCGGAGTGGCCCTTGCCACGCAGCATCCAGGTTCCCCTTAGCTTTCCCTAAATCGGCTCGCCTCAAGACCAGGTCTCCCACCTGGAAGTTTCTCTTGATCACAAATTTGTCATAGGTTGCTTTGATTCTTCCCTTGATGTGCGCCATTTCGACAGCAGCTCTGTCCCTTTTCCCCTCCACCAAGTCCAGAGCATCCCTAATTAACAGCTCATTTTGTTCCTCAACGAAGTTCTGTACTCGGTGAGTTTCCATACTAATCTCGGCGGGGACCATAGCATCCATACCATAAACTAGGCTAAATGGTGTTTCCCCTGTGCTCTCCTTAGGATTAGTTCTGTACGCCCATAGGATTGAACTTAGCTTGTCGACCCATCTACCTCTGGCCTTCTCCAGACGTGTCTTGATCCCCTGTACCAGTATGCGGTTGGTCACTTCGACTTGACCGTTGGCCTGAGGATGGTAGACAGACGTGAAATGCTGATCAATTTTCATTTTCGCACACCAGGATTTGATTCTGGCACCCATGAATTGGGTGCCATTATCCGAGACCAGGATTCGAAGAATGCCAAATCTGCACACAATGTTTTTCCATAAAAACTTCCTCACTGCATCTTCTGTGATCTTTGCCAAAGCCTCGGCCTCCACCCATTTACTAAAATAATCAATGGCCACTATTAAGAACTTCTTTTGGGCAGGTGCTGTGGGGAAAGGACCAACCAAGTCAATTCCCTATTTGGCAAAAGGACAGGGAGAGCTCATCGTCATGAGCTCTTCCGCGGGCTTGTGTATCAAAGACGAATTTTTCTGACACTTTTCGCAAGTACGCACATAATCTTCCGCCTCTTTTCTCAGTTGTGGCCAGAAATATCCTGCACGCAAGATCTTGCTGGAGAGGGCTCTTGCACCCATATGGTTGCCACAACATCCCTTGTGGACTTCCCTGAGAACATGAGTTCCTTCTTCTCGGCTTAGACATCGTAAGAGGGGTTGCTCAAACCCTCTTCAGTACAGCTCTCCCTTAATCAAACAAAATCTTGCAGCCCTGGTTTTTACTTTGACTGCTTCTTTCCTTTCCTCCTGTAATTCTCCCTTCTCCAGATACGATTTTATAGGGACGCGCCAGTCATTCTTCTCAACTACCGAGCACACCTGCTCTGCCAAAAAATCTTTATCTGTCATTAGCAAAGTGATTGTTCTTTCTTGGAAATCCTCAGCCGAGCTCGCAACCTCTGCTAGATAATCCGCTCTTCCATTTTCTTCTATGGGGATTTGTCGGACCGTCAGGGCTTTCATATCCTTAGCGAGCTCCTTAAACCGAGCTAAATACCTTTGCATATGCTTTTCTCTTGTCTCAAAATCACCGCTGATTTGTTTGCAGACCAACTGCGAATCTACCCTGGCACAGACTTGCTCTGCCCCCAGATCTCTTTCCATCTGAACTCCTCTCAGGAGGGCCTCGTACTCAGCTGCGTTATTAGACATGGCATAATTCAAGCGTATAGCATACTCAGTAGCTGTACCTGTTGGGTCGATTAGTACTATCCCTGCCCCGCAGCCTTGATTCCCTACTGACCCATCTGTGAAAATTGTCCACTCCTGTTTGTCATCTGGAGGGTTAGTCAATTCTTGCATGAAATCAACCAAGGCTTGTGCCTTAATGGCCGTCCTGGCCTCGAACGCGACATCAAACTCGCTGAGCTCTATTACCCATTTGACCAGCCTTCCTGACGCCTCTGGCTTGTCCATTATAACTTTTAACGGCAAGTTAGTCCTCACCACTATGCTATGCGAAAGAAAGTATGGGCGTAGCTTGCGAGATGTTCCAACCAGCGCAAGCATCGCTCGTTCTATTTCTACGTATCTCACCTCTGCCTCGTGCAAGACCTTGCTCCAAAAATAGACTGGTCTCTGCACCTTGCCCTCTTCTCTCAGTAGGACAGAGCTGACTGCCTGTTGTCCTACTGATAAGTATAGGATTAAAAGCTCACCTTGGACAGGCTTTCTGAGCAAGGCCATACTAGTTAGGTGCTCTTTCAATAGTTTAAATGCATCTTCACATTCATCATTCCATTGAAACTTGGCCTTCTTCCGTAAGGCTTGAAAAAATGGCAAGCTCTTCTCAGCCGAGCGTGAAACAAATCGACTCAAAGCATTAATTCGACCTGCCAAGCACTGCATCTCTTTGACATTTCTCGGAGCTTGCATATCCATTATAGCTCTGACCTTCTCCGGATTAGCCTCAATACCCTTCTCCGTTACCATGTAATCCAGGAATTTGCCGGCTCTGACCCCGAATGTGCATTTCTTGGGATTAAGTTTCATTTTGTACCTTCTCAGGGTATCAAAGGTTTCTCTCAGATCGTTCACATGTGAGGTTGCTTGGATGCTTTTAACCAACATGTCATCCACATACACCTCCATGTTTCTCCCAAGCTGTTCCTTAAACATCTTGTCCACTAGCCTCTGATACGTGGCCCCTGCGTTTTTGAGCCCAAATGGCATGACCACGTAACAGTATGTTCCTTTCGGGGTTATGAAGCTAACCCTCTTCCAGTCTTCCTTCGCAAGTCTAATTTGGTGGTAGCCTTGCGAGGCATCCATCATGCTTAGCAGCTCGCAACCCGACGTGGAATCAACCAACTGGTCTATCCTCGAGAGAGGGTAATGGTCCTTGGGATAAGCACGGTTAAGATCACGAAAATCTATACACATGCGCCAGTCCTCTTGGGTTTTAGGGACCAATACCGTGTTGGAAAGCCACTCGGGAAATTGAATCTCCTGGATGTGCTTGGCCTTCAACAACTTCTCTACTTCAACTTCAATAATGGCCTCCTTCTCAGGTCCAAAGTTGCGCTTCTTCTGCTTGACTGGCCTCGTTGTAGGGCTAATATTGAGACGATGTTCAGCCATGTCTGGGTCGATCCCTACAAAATCCTGGGGAGACCAAGCAAAGATGTCAGCGTTTTCGCGCAACAGTGTCACCAGACCTGTCAGAACCTCGGGGCTGAGGGTTGTTCCAACACGGAGGACTCAGCTCTCGTCTCCCGGAACCACCTCCACCATCATCAAACCCTCCCCTCTCTGAACCAGAACTGTCTTAGGCTACTCTGTCCGAGCTCTCTTTCTCTGTCGTTCATCCTCATTGCGTCTGATGCATTCCACATATGTCTGCCTGGACGCATATTGATCACCTCTGACCTCACCCATTCCATCCTCTGCCCGAAATTTCATCTTCATATGATATACTGAAATTACGGCCTGGAATTGGCTCAGAGATGGTCATCCGAGCATGACGTTATATGAAGACGGCGCATCAACTACCAGAAACCGCACTGTTCTGGTTACCCTATACGGTTCCTCCCCTAGTGTTACGAGGAGCCTGACCGCTCCCAAAGGTTTCAGAGCTCCTCCTGCAAACCCTACTAGGGAGGTAGTAACTTCTTCCAATTCAACATCCAATTTTAGCCGTTGAAAACAGTCATAAAATAGAATATTAGCAGAGCTTCCTGTATCCACAAAAAATCGCCTCACATTATAATTGGCAATAGTAGCCGTTATAACTAGAGCATCCATGTGGGGGGCCAAAATGCCATCGCCATCCTCCGATCCAAAACAAATATTCGGGGTAGAAGCCATCTGCCCAACTTCACGTGATTTACGGACAAGATCTCTTGCAGCTCGAACGTAGCTATGCTACGTCCGCTTGGAGTGCTCCTCCCATTCTCCACCAGTAATCATCTGGATCTCTCCATGGATGACCTGGGCCTGGCCACTCCGCCTCTCCTCATTACGCCCTCTGTCCTGATCCCGTTTATTCTGCTGAGGTCTGTCATGACCGCCATGACCAGATCTAGCCCCCTCCTTCTGCATTCGCACGTATTCCTTCAGGTGCCCCGCTTGCACCATCCTTTCCAACTCATCTTTCAGATGAGTGAATTGATCTATGTCATGCCCATATTCGTTATGGAAACGACAGAATCGGTCAGAACTTTCGTTCTTGGGCCTCTGTAAATAAGTCTTGGGCCATTTCAGGTTTGGGTGACTCTCTATTGCCTGTAAGATTTCGCCCTGCGGCGTTGCCAGAGGCGTATATCTGTCGAAGCGAGGTCTTCCCCCAGACAGGTCTGGACTGGATTTCTTTGTTGGTGGCCTGTCCTCTCTGTCATTTCTCTCCCTTTTCTTCTCTCCTTCATCCTTGATTTTCAGGGCTTCTTCCAAATGGATATATTTTTCTGCTCTCTCCAAGAGCTCTCCAAACTTCAGAGCTGGCTTCACAACCAGCGATGGGAAAAATTCACCTCTCATGAGGCTCTGCGCAAGGGCATTCACCAAGAGTTCTTCTGACGCAGAAGGCACTCCGAGCTTTGCATTAGTAAACCGATTAATATAAGCACGCAAGCTCTCACCCTCCTTTTGTTTTAGGCTAAACAGCTCAAGTAGCATCTTCTGGTACTTCCTGCAGCTAGTGAATTGATGCAAGAAGGCTGAGCTGAATTCGTCGAAATTGCTGATGGAACGCGGCGGTAATTGGCTGAACCAGAGCTGAGCCGACTTGGTGAAAGTCATTGGGAAGACCCGGCACATAACTGCATCAGAGAACTTATGCACCGATGCTGCGATTTCGAAACGGCTGAGGTGGTCTCACGGATCTGTGGTTCCACTATACTCAAAGACTAAAGATCTATACGACGCCGGTACATCATCGCGCATGAATTCTTCTGTAAATGGCGTGCCCCTCAGCGTCGGCATTGCGCTGGTGCTCGCCATCTTCCTCTTGAATTCTCGCACCTCCTTCTGCAAGCTATACATCTGCTCAGCCAGGCCCGGGTTGGCCTGGCTTGACGTCTCACTATCAGAGGTGGAGAAGTGTTCATCTCTTTCCTGAAGGGGGGTTCGATCGGTGTGCTGGCCGCGTAACGGCTCTATTTATGGCAGCGGGACCGTCCGATCTGGTCGTGCGCCAGACGGCGGCATTGACATCTCTGCAAACTTCTTCTCCACAGCTGTTTCCACGGCCTTGCCGATGAGCTCAGACAGCTGCCATAGAAGGGCGTCGTTGAACAATCCGCCAGTGGCAGGCGTTGATCCGCCGGAGGGGGGCGGCACTGTGCCTGATCCAGCTACAGCTGATGGCTCTGCCCCCTCGGGCCTCGCTGTTGACGTTTCTGCCGACCGCTGCATACCCCACGTCGAAGCGGAGCTGGGGGTTCCGCCGAGCTCCCCTACCAAGTTCCGTCATAAACCATCTGAAGCCATTTAAAACCCTCACGTCTTAGCTCAAATTTCCCACAAACGGCGCCAATTGTTTCACCCAAAAATATGACAATGCCTGAACCTTGCGCTTTTCCCGACCTGCACATACGAACACGTCAGAAAAGGACCACCGGGGGTTTTTCGGTGGAAACCTCTTCGATTCTTAAGTCAGAAAGCGTATAGAGTGTTTCTGGTGAACAAATCAAGGAATGCACAAAGAATGACATACCTTTCTCAGCCTAGGGGCTGAGATATTTATAGTTTTCCTAGTGGGGACCCCTTTCCGGGATCTCGAAAATAAAGGCCGCGAACCATGGGCCGTTTAAGCAACAAACTCTGACAAGTGGTCCCACTTGCTCTTTTCTGGGTAAACAGGAAACCAGGTGAGGCCCAGGCATGCTCTTCCCCTACTGTTCCACGTTACTTCTCAGGTCTGGGTATCCGCCCAGACCTGCTCTTGCCTCCCGAGGACTCTGTTTCGGAGAACTTTCTAACTCAATACGATTCCTGAGTTGCAATAATCTTTCATTGAGAAAGGTAAGGTCAGATCTTCTCAATGAACAAACCAGCCCGGCTTTTCTATCAGATCTACCCCAATCCAGGTCTGGCTAATCATGCCCTATCATATAATAAGAGTTAAAATAATTATATTTTTGATATTTTAAATATTATATATATGCAAATTAAGAGGTATTGGTAATAATATAAGTGTGTAAGTAAATATTAGTAATTAGTTCAATCAAAACATAAAAATATAAAATCATATTATTATTATTATTATTCAATATTGATTAGACACTGATACAATGCGTCACGGGTTGAGAGTATGTAATCGTTTCATTTTTTAAAATTACGTAACTATTAGTTCTTAACGAATTTAATCTAAATATTAAAATATAAATAATTTAATAATATTACATAATTAAAAGAGATTAGACACGGGTTTAATGTGACATCTTTTGAATTTTTCTTAGTATGTAAATAAACTTATTAACGAATTTAATATTAATATTAAAATATAATTTTATTTAAATAATTATAATGATTGATGAATAGATTAGAAATGTACAAGGGACGAGTTACAATACATCCTTTGAATTTTTTATTTTCAATTTAAAATTTTATAATTATCACAAATATTAATTATATTTATCGTTTGAAAATTCTTGTAATACACTAGTGCTAAACTAGTTCAAATATATACACATGAAGTTGTTATCTAAAATAAATAAAATTACTTATTCTCAAATTAAAAATAGGACGCCCCTAAATTATTTAAATCAAATATAAATTAAATTCAAATATAAACTAAATTCAATAGAGAAAAGAAACCATAATATACAACAAATATACCCAAAATTATCATATTGTACATGCGAAGCTAGATATTTCGTGGCAGTCCCGTGACCTATATATTATTGAAATACGCCGCCTAAATTATTTAAATCAAGTATAAATTAAATTCAATTATAAACTAAACTCAATGGAGAAAAGAAACATAAAATACAACAAATATACCAAAATTATCATCTTGGACATGCTCTTAATCTATATATTTATTAAAACACGTCCCTAAATTATTTAAATCAAATATAAAACTATATTTAATGGAGAAAAGAAACATAAAATACAACAAATATACCCAAAATTATCATCTTGGACATGTGAAGTTAGATATTTTACAAGCCTCGTAATTTATATATTTACTGAAACACCGTCTGAGAATAGCAATCAAAGTCTGGCCGGTAAAACATTTTGTTGGTTGTATAAGTAAAACGTACTAGAAAATCTTATCATATAACTTACCACCTATTTTTGTAGGATTTCAGATTTAACTTGTATCTTTTTTAAAAAAAATTTTTATAAATAAGATCCAAGTATAATTCAACTTTATTTTAATTATATTTTAAAAATTAAAATAAATTAAAAGTTATATATGTTATTATTTTGAATTTATTTGTGTAAATTAGATCCAAATATTGAATTCTTGTTCCTCTCCATATTTCACGAGAGATGTTATAATCCTTACTTGAGATTTTGCATCATAAAATTTTATTATTGAAAAAATATCAATTATTCGATTGTTGGGTTATTTTTATTCGTTTGTTTTTTCCATCAAACAGTTCGAGATAAAAAAAATAAATCAATACTTTTGTAGGATTAATATTTAAAAAAGGGTAGCACTCTTGTCATGACGGTCTAACGGATCATCCGTTAGGCCAAAATTTCATACCAATACGTCATAGTACAAAAACCAATACATTATAGTGAAAAATCAATACATTATAATACATCATAGTACAAAAACCAATACATTTAAAATCGGGTCAGATGGCCTAACGGGTCATAACCCGTCAATCTGGCCTAACACAAATATTTGCCAATTTTTATTGATTATTATTTTGCAAGTTTTACGATTTAGTTTATTAATTTATTTACATTTTAATATTAAAATCTGATTATTTATTTATTTTTCAATCTGAACATAATGTTTATTTCTTTCTTGACGGTGAAATCCCTCTTAAAACTCAATATAAATAAAATTTTAATATTAATTTTCTTTTTATAGATAGAATCATAAAATCACAAAAAAACTCAATATAAATAAAATTTTAATATTAGTTTACTTTTTATAGATAAAATCATAAAATCGCTCATTTAACATTAATGAATAAATTTACTTATTATTAATATTTAGACTTCGAATATATATTTTGCTCCAATTACGTACGAAGTCTCAACTTTAAATATGCCATACCAAGTATGTTAGATACTAGCACAATACCCGTGTGTAATACACGGGTATTTAATATTACAATATATATATAAGTAAACTTTTAAATACTGTAATTATATGGTGTAAAATTTTGATTTTTCAAGTATATCACAATATGATCTCAACCCTTTCATTACCATTAACTTTCGATTTCAATATATTTTTCAGCAATATTAAAATTTTTATCATTAAGTTTCACTACATACATTAGAAAAATGATTGACGGGACAAAATAAATTATTTTGAGAAATCAATAACAATTATATACAGTCGTAATCATCATGATAAATAAGAATATTTATTACCAGATATTCTCAATATAATAATGCATCAATAAAAAATTATATCAAGCTACATACTTTAGGAAAATGCATAGACGGAACAAAATAAATTATTTCGAGTCATATACAGTCGTAGTTGTCATGAGAAATAAGAATATTTATTTTCGGACATTCTCAATATAAAAATGCATCAATAAAGAATTTTAACAAGAGACGGTTTAAGCTTAATATGAGTTCAAATTTCCAAATAAACTAATGTTCATCCAATATATGAATATAGTCGTCCCAAACTGTAATAAGAAATTTATTTAGTTGTGTTATGCGTGTCCAAAATTAATTGAATATCCGAATTTGAAATCAGTATGAAAATTTTATTATTGGTCCAAAATTGACTGAATATCAATCTAAAATCTGTATGGAGAATTTATGGTTTATGAGAAAATTAAATATATACTTTTACCTATAATGATATTTATTTATGATGAACATTTTATTATAAAATAATGGATATAAGATAGTATATAATAAAATGGAAAACAAGAAACAATGAATAAATAAAACTTTATGATAGTATATAATAAAATGTTAAAATTTTGTAAGAATATAGTCAAATCAATCATCAACATCTATCATGTAGATCAAACAATATAAATGAAAAAAAAATATCAAAGAATTTGTAAAAATCACTGATTGTTTAAGTTGGATAGTTTCTATTTATATGGAAAAAAAAAGTTATTTTCTATTTACATGGAAACACCGATTAAAATATCAGTCAATTACATAATATAAAAAAAATTGATGTCAAAAAATTCACTTAAACACATTAAAATTTTCTTATTCGATAAAACAAATCGTAGAGAGAGGGGAGAGTTTGATCGGGTTTAATTAAATAATTAATGTAAATTTAATTCAAAATTAAATAAATAAATTAGTTTGGAAAATTTTTAAAAAAATGTGGCGGGATGCCGATGGGAAAAGCGTCCCGCCCTTCGGGACGCTTTTCACAAAAGCGTCCCGAACCTTTTTTTTTTGTCCCCCAAGTTTTTGGGGTCAAAATGAAAAAAAAATTAATTTTTGGGTCGGGACGCTTTTGCCATCAGCGTCCCGGTTGATTTTGTAAAAAAAAAAAAAAAAAAAAAGCCCGGGGTCGGGAAGCTGATGGGAATAGCGTCCCGGGGCTGTTTTGCAAAAAAGAAAAAAAATCCGGCCAACTACCCAAACCCTAACCCTAATACACATATTATTTATTTATTTATATTATATACTTTTAAGATTTAGTTATATTTATAATTTATTTTAAAAAATTAGTAATTAAATAAATAAATATATTATAAATTTCTTGTAATTATTATAAATATATTAAAAATAAACTTCTTGTAATTATAAATATATTATAAATAAATATATTATAAATATATTAAATAAACTTCTTGTAATTATAAGAAATTATTTATAATATATTTATTTATTTTAATTAATAATTTTTAAGAATGAATAAATACATTTTGAGGTCACTCTGAGTAATAAATTTAGCAAGGACTAGTAAGTACAATTTGTCACCCAAAAGTAAAATAAAATAAAATCCAACAGATATAATTGTAACAACTTGAAATGAGCAGCTAAAAAGTTAATTAGGAGTTAAGACCGTAAAATTTAGCTAGGACTAGTAAGTATAATTTGTCACCCTAATATATTTATTTATAAACTTCTTGCAAAATTTTAAGAAAATTCGGCCAACTACCCAAACCCTAACCCTAATACACATATTATTTATTTATATTATATACTTTTAAGGTTTAGTTATATTTATAATTTATTTTAAAAATTATTAATTAAAATAAATAAATATATTATAATTCCTTGTAATTGTTATAAATATACTAAAATAAATTTCTTGTAATTAAAATAAATATATTATAAATATATTAAAATAAACTTCTTGTAATTATAAGATATTATTTATAATATATTTATTTATTTTATTAATATTTTTTAAATAAATTATAAATATAACTAAACTTAAAAGTATATAATATAAATAAATAAATAATATGTGTATTAGGGTTTGGGTTTGGGTAGTTGGCCGAATTTTTTTATTTTTTTTTTGAAAAACAGCCCTGGGACGCTATTCCCATCAGCGTCCCGACCCCGGACTTTTTTTTTTTTTTACAAAATCAACCGGGACGCTGATGGCAAAAGCGTCCCGACCCAAAAATTATTTTTTTTTCATTTTGACCCAAAAACTTTGGGGGACAAAACAAAGGTACGGACGCTTTTGCCATCGGCGTCCCGCCACATTTTTTAAAAATTTTCCAAACTATTTTTTTTTATTTAATTTCGAATTAAATTTACATTAATTATTTACTTAAACCGTTTGATCGGTCAATCACATAATATAAATAAAAAATTGAGGTCAAAAAAATCACTTAAACACATTAAAATCTTCTTATTCGATAAAACAAATCGTAGAGAGGGAAGTGTGCTATCTCAGTTTTAGAAAATTGATTCAGAATTTTCTCATGAATAAGAAAATTTTAACTTTCATTTTCATTTGTGTTTAAGTGATTTTTACATAATATAAATAAAAAATTGGTGTAAAAACTTACTTGAAAGTTATTTTTTATATAAAATAATTATATATTTTTACATAATTATATATTTTTTCTCAAAATATAACTTAATATATAATATTAACAAATAAAATAAAGAATAAGATGTGTCAAACAAAAATTATAATTCATAAAATACAATAGAAAACTATTTAATAAAATATTAAAATTTATAAAAATATTTAGAACAAGTAGTGAAATTTATCACCACCGTCTATCATGTAGATCAAATAATATAAATGAAAAAAATAGTATTATAGAATTTTTAAAAATCATCTATTGTAAACTAAAGTCGTGGTTAATATTTTAATTATATGAACACACATCAATTATATAATCACTTAAATACATGAATGAAATTAAATATTCTCAAATGGCAAGCTATATTTGATTCGTGTCCCGCTAATAATCTTTGTTAACCATGTGGAAGAATTCGTGTCAACCGTAGAGATCTTTATTGAGTGGATATAGTTTTTGTATTGTTTCTTTCGTTAACCATAACGGATGGTGCAGTGTGAATAGTTTTTGTATTGTTTCTTTTGTTAACAATAACGATGGTGCGGAAGAATTCGTCAACCGTGAGATCTTTATTGAGTGAATAGTTTTTGTATGTTTCTTTTGTTAACCATAACCGATGGTGCAGTGATATAGTTTTTGTATTGTTTCTTTTTGTTAACCCATAACCGATGGTGCAGAAGAAATCGTTCAACCGTGAGATCTTTATTGAAGTGAATAGTTTTTTATTGTTTCTTTATATTTTTTTGGTATAATTTAATCAGTGAAGATAATTCCTTTGAATCCAAATCGGTCGAAATACTAGAGTAAGCATAATATTTTTTTGTTTTTTTTTTTTAATTTCAAGAAAAAATAAAGACTTTAATACTAATTTTTGTTGTCTTAGCACTTTCCAATTATTTATCTTTCCTTTCAAAACACTATAAAT
>BMAC01000299.1:867998-890967 GCA_014905375.1 Phtheirospermum japonicum | reverse complement strand
GCCTGTTATATAAGAAGCGCTGCCAAAACCAACCGATGTCAAATATTGAAACCGGGCAGCGCTTCTTCGCGAATAGGCGCTGCTAATACTACTATTAGCAACGGTTATTAGCAAAGAACCGATGCCAAAAGCGCTATTAGCAGCGCTTGTTAACAAGAAGCGCTGCCAAAACCAACCGATGCCAAATACTGAACCCGGGCAGCGCTTCTTATCTAACAGGCGCTGCTAATACTGCTTTTGGCATCGGTTCTTATCTAATAACCGTTACGAAAAAGAGTATTAGCAGCTCCTGTTAGATAAGAAGCGCTGCTAATAATAGTTTTGGCAGCGCTTTATAACTAAGAAGCGCTGCCCGGAATATATTTTTTGCATCGGTTCTGAGCGAACAACCGATGCCAATTTGTTTTTTTTTTTTTTTTTGTTTTTTGCACCTGAAATTATTAAAAAAAAAAAAAAAACAGCTCCAGTCCAAAAAATCTGCCCCAAAAATTCACAAAATAAGCTCCAAAAATTCAGAAATTTTGAAAATCCCAAAATTTATTATAAATCATACAAACCAAAAATATTCATAACAAATACAAATTGTCCAAACAAACATCATTCATGTCATAAATAGCAAACAAGTGTTCAATCCTTAAATTCAACAAAAATGCTTATATCCACTCCACAACAGAAAACGCATGCCTCCATTTCCTTTTATCCCCAACTCAACAAATGTGCTTACAATTACGAATTTAGAATAACGTCAATAAAATATCTCGCAAACACATTCCGAATATCATCGAACTCCAACGGTGAATAAGGATCTTGATTCGGTATCCAATCCTTAAATTCAAAATATTGAAACAAAATATTAGATTTATTAACACTATCTAATTTTGATTTAAAACTTCTCACTATATAAACATTGAAGATAATAATAAACAAACCAACTTACCACTCCAATATTTCGACTATTGGGAAAATTGTTGACAATGTCGTTCATATACCTCATCACATAATATCCGCACTCGGTAGGCCCCGGTTGCTTGCGACACTTGGAAAAAAAAAGTAAATAATAAAGATTTGTTATATTAAGACATAAAACTTCTAAGATTAAATAAAAAAAAACATATATTACCTTTATCCGGTTAAACTAGTGCTTACCGTTGCATCAGGAGCCGTTACACCAGGGGCTAAAGCGTGGATAATTTGTATCCATTGAGCAAAAACAGGTTGTAATTGTATAGCGGTATCTCAAAGCAGATGATTAATCATCTGAAGAAATCAAAAAATTTCTTGAAAATCCTATAAGATCGGTTCGTTCTTTTTTCTCTGATAAATGGTCAAATACCGGAGCTTTACAGTATTTGATTGATCACAATTCTATATATTCCATTTACTATAGATGTTCCTGGGGAATTCATTAGAGGAATGTAAATAATAATACAAAATCTATAAAAATGGAAGAGGGTGGGGTTAGTAGCCGTTTCCAACTGTTGTTCCCCTCCCAATGGCAGGTTCTTACACGTTACTCACCCGTCCGCCACTGGCAACACCACTTCCCGTCTGATTTGCATGTGTTAAGCATGCCGCCAGCGTTCATCCATAGCCAGGATCGAACTCGCTGATTAATCCAGCTGTAACATTATCAAATAAAAGAAAATGAGTGTCTCTCGCTCTAATCAGTTGTGCTCATATCTTTAATTATACACTCTAAATTTCGATTTTGTTCACGTGTCGTAGTGAAGTCTGATCAGCTTTTGGGGACGACAAATAAATTGAATTCAATTCAATTGTTGTGGAAGTGGGAAAGACTATTACCAATAGACACGAGTCAAAATTGAAGGAACTTACACCATTATATTACCCTGTGACATTATTATTTTGCTCAGGTGGTGTGTGTAATTTCAACAAATTGTCGGGAAAAAATTATTCTGATGAGATTGAAAAGTGCCCATTAAACCAGCTCGTTATCAGCTCCAATGAAATTATTCAGATTCTCGTTGGATTGGGTTGCTTAATATGTTGTAATTGGATAAGTTATTAGGAATATGACGGAATGAAAGGCCAAGGAAAGAAAGAAGAATACACTCAACCAACCACCATCTAATCTAATTACCCAACCGTGTAATAAAAACCATTTCCCCGACTGTGAAGCTAGGGGCCAAATCGAATGAATTGAGTTTGTGTGGATCGGTGTCTTTGAAAAAAGAATGTTTGGGACAACAAACATCCATTGGATTGTTTATAGGTCAGGGATTTTCTGGGTTTGGTTGTGTGGGATTGCCTACTCGTTTTGCCTCAAGAATCACAATACACCATCACTCACTTCTGTATTATTAGACATGATCATAAGTGGTTGCAAGATTTTATTTAAGAAAAAAAAAAGCTTTTCAGTTTTTTAGTTCAACTTTCACATACGGATGGAGTTATGACTATTATGTGCGCACTATTCAATTAATAAAAACTATAATAACTCATAACGTACAAAATAAAAATATACACAAATCATTAGAGTGTTTGGCTATTTTTTTTAGACATCTTATTATCATTTTTCATTTGATAAGTTTTTTCAGGAGTTCACTCAGGGTTCATTATCTCACCTTTGTGATCAGAAGAAGCTGGTACGAAAAAACCTCTGTATAAGATAAATTATTGAAATGTTTTTATTAAAAAAAATATTTTTTTCGCTTGTAAATTGTTCTGATCATTCGAAGTTATGTAAATGTTTGGATAAATAAGAAAAATTTGCATGTAAGTTGTTTTGATCTTTCAAATGATTAAAATCATGAAACTTATAATACACTTTTATAAGGAAAGAAAAAAGTGGAATTGATGTATTATTTTTTAAGGACCTTATAAGCTTCTGAACAATTTTCTTAATAATTTTTTACAATTAAATAATTAGATATTTCTAAATATAATATTATAATAAAACACTATTCACTTTTCAAACATAATTTGACATCAAATACATTATATTAATATATTATCATCCACTTTTCAGGCATGATGTCATAAGGAAAAACAATTCTAACTATTTACAAAATTTTGAATACCCTATAATTTTGAATACAATAATTAAAAATTTCAACGAAAGGTAATCCAAATAAGCCCTATAACATCTTCTAAGTATTCGGGAGTTTATAAGCTCTTTATATACTTTTTGACATATACTTGTGTAAAGAGCTTGCTAGGATGGCTTGATAAGCAAGCAATCCACATGACTTTGCCTTGGTAACAAATAATGTCGTAAGCCAAGCCAGCTTAATCCAAGAAAGAAGTATCGAAAAATACACAGGTGCTATCCTAACTGGGTAGCCAAGACGCGATCCTACGGTACGCTTAGGTCCTTGTCCGGCCTTTCCTTTCCTTTTAAGGGTGGTAATCCGAGCCTGGCCTTCCCTATAATCAAATTGATGGGTCATGATCATTTACACTAATTGATCCGATATTATAATATATTAGTTTATTTATTATATGATATAATAGTTATGAAGTTCTGCGTTAACGGATGATGATCCGTCAGTTTGTCCTGACAAGAGAGTGGCCAACTGGTTTTTTTTTTTTTTTAATAGGAGAACCCAAATTATTTTAAAACTAAGAGTTTATTTTTAATTTTCTTCTTTAACTTTGATCATTTATTACAATAATAATATTAATCCATCTTATAAACTATTTCATCTTATTTTATATAAATATTTTAACTTATTGTTTTCAAAATAAGATTCAATATCTTATAAGTTTTAAAATCTATATATATATAAAGAGGGAGTTTGTCAGGAGAGAGAAACAATTTACTCCCTCACATCACGTTATAATTTCTCACGTGTCCTCTGTCCCAATTTATATCTTTATTATTTCGTGAATCCGTGTTAATTTATTTGTCACCAGAAATCTCTCTCCATTTCTATCCTTACAAAAGTTCAGAACGTGATGTGAGGCACGGAGAGAGATTCGCGATTTTTCTGGAAATCCCTTTTTTTCTTCCATCTCATTTCTCATCCCTACTCAAATTATCCCGTTTCCCTTTTTCTTTATATATTTTTCAGATGAATTTTTAGGTTTTCCTGCATTCGTATTATGAGGTTTTGCGGTTTTATTTTTTTTTAAACAGGTAATCCGGTCTCTATTTATCTATTGAATAGATATTCAAATCAGATCCATGTTTTATTTGTGAAACCTACAATTAATTTTCGATTCCGTAGTTTCTAATTGATTTATCTGAATTTTCTTTTTTTCAGATCTCACCTCGGTTGGTGAGCACAACAATGGTGGATCTTATTTATTCATTACAATATATTATTTTTTTTGCCAGATCCGACCGTGTATTTTTAAAAAAAGAAATCTGCATTTTTTATGATTTTAGCGATTTCTGAATATTTTCATAACAATTGGTTTATAGAATCACAGATCTGCAATTTTTTATATTTAATCACATGGGATTGCTAATTGAGAATATTACGTTTATGTTTTTTTAAATTTACATGTTTTTTGTGCAGATGGAGGCTCTACGGATGGCGAATATTGTTTTTTTATGGTTTTTATGAAATGCCTATAAATCTTGCCTTCAACAGAAACCAGGTAAGAATTTTTATACCTAATTTTCTACATTATTATTTTGGGGGTTATCGCCTACACATTTATAGGCAGGATGTTTTCTGTGTGTGTTCGGTGTATAAGTATTCAGAGATGTGGCCAAGATGTTTTTTTTTTTCATTTGTAATGATTCAAGTGAATCTCTCTAATGTTATGCGATTTAATAATTCATCAAATGTATAATAATTCTATTAATTCATCCACTGTATCACCACTTATATTCCCTCAGTTATTATCACGCCTCCAAAATTCCTTGAATAATGTGCTTGGTCTCAAGGTGGTCTGACATTATCTTTAAGAGGCATTGCTAAAAAGCATTTCATCTACTTGGTGCATGTTGGAGTATTTGTGGGGCATGCTTCACTGGGAACTTTATGGCAATTAGCTAAGCATATGCCCTAGAGATGGATGAACTAGAATGTTCTTTTTCTGATGTAGAATGCCTAGATTACCAAATATCATGTCAAGCATCATTTTGTGCTCAAATTTACTAACTAATTTGATTCTTTTAAAATAGTCTTTATTTACAAAACAAATTTTCGATATGGTTTACTCTCTCAGGAGCAGTAAATATCACCCCTTATTTGTGCTATTTTTGCTTGCTGGATCCCTATTGGTCTTCTAACCCTATTCAGTTTGAATTACTTAATATTTTATGTTCATAAGGCTCTACATGAGGTGACCATTGTATAACTCTAATTAATGTTATCTAATTTTCAGTTTTTTCATGCAGCTTGGTATGAACTGTGAAGATCTTGGGCCCGTCTTTTTTCGGTCTTTAAAAAACTTTTAAGACTCTGTCTTTTAAGTTTTAGATCATCTTAGAAAGAAGATTTTTTTGGGCCCGTCTTTTTTCAGTTAACTGCTTACCTGGCAGTTTTAACATGCGCCTCGGTAAGAACTATGATGATCATGCATTTAATTGTCTGATTGTTGTGTCAGTTCCCATTTAAAATGTTTTTTCCTCCAATGTCTTTTTTCATTTTTTGGACTCTTAGATCATGTTTTCTGRGGAGTGCTTACTCATTGCAATTYGAACAAAAATATGACRGTATGTCTGRATTTCGGTTATATGTTTGTTCTAAGTTTTTTTGTTTATTTTTTATTAGTTYTATGATTCCATRAATCTTTAGTTTGAATTCTAATTTTTTGTTATCTACTATATTTTTTTCATTCCGTCCCTCTTTGTATGTCGTAATATTTTCTTTTTTGGTATATTTGCTTGCTGCTCTGATCGTTGATCGTATTTTTTTGTGTGATTGTGATTTATTAGGTTCATATTGCCTTGATATGTGCTAATTTTTTTTAATTGAGCGGAATCCAGTGGCAGCAAGGATTTGACTAAGTATATCAGGTCTTGATGTCTCTTTGTCTTGAAGATCTTAAGAGCATGAGATTCAGTCTCTTCGACCCGGAGCGTCTGGATCGGCAGGGCAAGTAGTTCTTCAGGGGATACCGGTTCATGAGATATTTCCAGATAAATATATATGGGAATATTGGTTGGATTCAGGATTGCTGCTTCGTTCCAAACATTGGTGGCAGATAGACTCTTAGCTAGGTCATTCAACGATGCTGGAACGAGATGCACCTTTCGGGTTACTTTAGTGTTCAATGAACCCCACTAAGAAAGTTGCTTTCGGGTTATGCTTCTAGAAAGTGGTTGTTGGACTTCTTATTATATGTTTATTTGTCTCAAAGATTTTTGTATTCTAAAGTTGAATTACAAGAAAGAAATAATTATAGAACTGTTTTAATGAGGTGTAATTTATTGTCATAAGTTTTTCAGATGTAGACTTTGATTATTTTTCCATCAGTTCCAATTTTTTAGGTAAATGAAACAAACTAAATTGAACATTATTTAATTCCTACCGGCGCGTAAATATGTTAATAAAGTCATTAATTATTTCTCAAGATATATCATATCTTTCAACAATATTAGCTAATAAAATATTTACATAACAAAATTATGTAATCATTCATATACATTTTGTTTTTATAATTTATGTAGTACCCATAACTTTAACTATAAATAAGTATGTGTAATAGGTGGTACCTTTAATAATATATAAATATTGAAAACCCGGATTTGTTTAATAAATTATCTAAAATCGGATATCCTAAATATTAACAAATCGAATTATAATAAATCAGATTGTGACTTTACAATCATTTTCCTAATTATAAAAAACCTTAGTTCCTAAATTACCACCATAATTGATTCGTAAAACTAAGGAAGTCATTCCATTTCAATTAAAATTATTTGTTACTTAATATCTATAAAAAATAGTAAAAATAAAAAATTATGTTCATAATTGATTCCTAAAACTAAGGAAGTCATTCCATAATATATAAATATTGAAAAGTTGGATTTCTATATACACGCAAGATTTTATACCAATCTTTAAATATATATAATTATTAGAWTAATTTTTGGAATTCGTTCAATTCAAGAAAAAGAAATTAATTAAATTGATTAGACCTCCAAAAATATATTGAGTATTTTAAATTATAAATATAAATTTCATAMTAATATWAATTTAAATTATAAATATAATTTATATTTGCCCCTAATTAATTATTAAATACATCGTGATTTAGGAAACTAAATATCACATAATTGACAGAATATTTCAATTGATTTAATTCGGATTATACCTACTAATTTTCATTCCTACCTTCCACTTAATTGTTACCGATATATATCAATTGATTTGATTGCAAAGCTTATTGTTATTAAGTAAACTTAGTTATTAGGAATTTAAGTGATTCGTTCCCTTAAATTAATGAATTCGTTCTATCCCTAAAATATTTATCTAAAATGGAATTCATAATGTACTATATTAATTTATGATAATTATAAAATTATATTAATTGTCATGTTAATCAGCTTCACTAAAATCCTTATCATAATTGATTTCTAAATTCACTTAGTCGTTCCATTTTAAATTATAAATATCAATTTATCCCTAATTATTTGTTAAATATATCTTAATCTAGGAAACAAAATATCACATAATTGACAAAAATATCAATTATTTTAATTCGAAATATCCCTACTTAATATTCATTCCAACAATTCAATTAATTGTTACGATATATATCAATTGAAATAATTGCGAAACTGTTTATTATTATAGATTAATTAGTTATRAAAAATTTAAGGGATTCGTTCCCTTAAATTAAGTATTTAAKGGATTAAATTAATCAAAGGGATTYGTTYCATTCCTTTAAGGGATTCGTTCCCTTAATTAATTTAATTAATTAAGGAATTCGTTCCAAACAAAAAATTTATCTAAAAGTGCACGATATTTATCTAAAATGGTTCTAAATTGTTATCGATATATATCAATTGATTTAAGGGATTCGTTCCCTTAAATTAAGGAATTCGTTCCATATGGTTTCAAATAAAGGAATTTGTTCCCTTAAGGACTGTTGATTATTATTACAGATTAATTAGTTATTGATAATTAATTAATGGAACTAATTAAGATATAATTATGTAAGGTTTCAGAAAGCGAAGTATATTTTTGGATGTCTAATCATTTTAATTAATTATCAAATCACATGTTATTAGATGTATCATGTATCATTATATCCCGGTAGTAACCTTTTCTTATTTATTCCTAAATTCAAGCAAATATTTAAATGTAAGATATCATTGGAATTCCTAATTATTATTCCTCATGTCATTGGAATTCACGCCTATTCTTCTAATTATCATTGAAATAAATATTTAAATAATTCCAATGATATTTTATTTAAATAATCATCGGTAGTGTCTCGAGTTTCATATCATTTTCAGAGAATTCCAATGGTTGATATTTCTAATGGTAATTTATTATTTTGTTATTATAATTGAATTATGATATCTTATTATAACTTTTGTGCTATTATAACTAATTTTAAAAGTTTTATGAAATGACACACTCAATCTTAATCTAGCTTTCGGTTCATACTATTATCTTTAAAATTTATTATTGGTAGGATGATTACTATCACCATTATTATTATTGTTATTGTTGTTGTTGTTTTTGTTGTAGTTGTTGTTGTTGATAATGATGATGTTGTCTTTTGTTACCACAATATAGTTATCAATTGACAAGTATAATTATATAGYGTTCAATTATTCATCCAATTATACCTTAAGTCTTACAACATTCAAATAAGTTTTAATAAATATGAGTACTATTTAATTTACGTATTCTACAAACAAGATACATTACTCATACAATCAAATTGACAAATAATCTCATTATTTGAATGATTTCTTGATATAGTATAATATTATTAGAGGTTTAATTAAAACATTTTTAATTTTTTAATGATTGTGTTAGTTCATTTTTAATCAACCTAAGAAAATGATGAAGATCACCAAGTCTACAATTATTGGTAGCAAAAGACAATTGTCAAACATGAGTCATGACGGTAACATTCATATATATTTTTTACTTTCATAAATTTGTTTGCATAGTTTCATGTTCACTATATGAATTTCATGATTTTTAAAAAGAATAAATGATATTTGATAATATAATCATTGTTCTAAAAATCGGGCTAGGCGGCCGCCTAGGCGCTCGGCGCCCTCGAACCGCCCACGATTTTTGAAAATCGGGCAAAAAAATCGCCAGGGGAACTCGGCGCCGGCTAGGCGCCCTCGGCGCCCAAGTCGGCGCCTAGGCGCCAGGCAGTCCAATTTTTTTATTTTTTTTATTTTTTTTATCCAAGACGACGTCGTTTTGGTTTTAAATTTTTTTAAAGTCAATTCAATTGTTACGGGGCAAGAATTGGGACAGAACAKAACAGAAACAGGCTGAGAACTCTTGCCCTTATTTAGTTATTTTGATTTTGTAATATGTGCTATGGATTTATATTGTTTTGAACTTTGAATTGAACAATAGTTTTGAACTTATCATCATTACTTTTAGTTTTGAATAGTCATATACTTTATTGTGTAGCAGGTAGTATGTTGAACTATTAAATGTTGGATGTAATGTTGTAAATTATGGTATTTATTCTCAATTCTAGGCCCCGCCTAGGCCTCGCCTAGGCGCCCTAGGCGCTAGGCGCTGGTCTGGCGCCTAGCGATTTTTAGAACACTGAATATAATAAAAAATTCTTTTCATTCCGATAACATTCACTATTATTTTTTTCGGCTATGGTACAAAACCTGGAGCAGAATCAGACAAATTCCAAACGAAAAAGGGGAAGACCTCCTAAAAATCCAACTGTTACTAACAACGGTATTACTATTTACAACATTAATATTGAGTTCAATTTTTATTTAAGTTATATAGAAGTCTCATCATATAATAGTAAACATATTTAATAAATTAAATATACCTGTTGTATTGTCTTTATCCTATCGTAGAGAGCAATGTTTCTCAGTTTTTGGAATCAATTAAATAGTCAAATACACACAACTCAATATAGAGATTTGGAACTTTTATATACCATCAAAACTAGTAGTTAAATGTATTAGTATTTTATAATAAAAAAACATAAGTTTACTTCATAACTTTATCAATGAATACAGTTAATTATACAGATACAAATGGACATAAGTGCATCTTTTGTAGTTGATTTCTTATTTTAAATGACAATTTTATTAGTAATAATTGATAAATATAATATATATAATTATCAATCATTGGTTTGGATATATTACACAAATTTTGAATAGTGATATATATATATATATATATATATATATATATATATATATATATATATATATATATATATATATATTATACATAATGTAATCATGCCTCAAAAAGAAATTTATCAATATTTTTAAGGTAAACCTTATCGTACAAATTAACATTTTAATACAATAAATTTGAATATTGATAGATGATTATTAATATTTATTATTCAATTTTTGTTTTACATATTCTTTGCATTAGATATTACTTATGCAATAATAGATAATATTATTTCTACGTAWTAATATTKTGAATATTGTAAYAGAAAATACTCCCAAACAAAAAGTGGGAAGGCCATCTTTGAAGTCTATTTTTGAAAAGGATAAATTTCGAAAGATTCATATTTTGCTAAATTATTATATTTTGAATGGATGATTAATTGATTTAACTAATTTATTTTTTTTGTAAATATATTTGTGATATTAAAAAGGATCCACATCATCCACTCCAATTAGCAGTGGAATAATAACTGAAACATTTTAGAAGGAAGCGACTACATCACTTAGTAAGCCTTCACGTAAACGGTACACCAAGAAAACTAAGATTCCTGATGACGGTAATTCCTTCAAATTTTTTTATTTCCAACAATGTAACAAGATACTTAATTTAATTCAAATATAAATCTTAGTTACACACACACGTATAATTATAAAGTTTATTAATTCAATGACACCTTCATTTCTCTAAATTTATTATCCAACAGTTTATTGGGACATTGGTGATCCTACTTTCATATGTGGACATTGCTCAGCATATTTTTGGTATGGAGAGAGATTGAAGCTAGGTCCGAAACTACGAAACCGGATTACTCTACCTGTTGTGACAAGGATAAGATCGTGTTGCCTCCTTTGAAGAAGCCACCACAAGTTTTGTATGATCTAATATTCGGTTTTAGCGATAAAAGTAGACATTTTTTTGGAGAATACTCGATCATACAACAACATGTTCTCTTTTACTTCGATGGGTGGAAAAATTGATTCCAGTATGAACACGGGAAATTCGCCACCGATATTTCGTATGCACGGTCAAAACTATCATCTAATTGGGAGTTGCTGCCAGAGGAAGGATCTACACCGAAGTTTGCACAACTTTATATATACGATACTGCAAACGAAGTTCGAAACCGAATCAATTCGGTTAGGTATGATTTTTTATTTCAAAAATTATCATTGGTTATTCAAGTTAATAAATTAATTATTTACAGTTTTCAAACTTCATAATTTACAATTTTGCAGAAAAAGCAATGAAAATAATTCTCTGCATACCGAAATTGTTGTTGAACTCAAAACCATGTTAGATAGGTTAAATAATTTGGTTAAATCATTTAGAAACTTCAAGGACAAGTTTCCCGAAGATGGTGTGGTAGAAATGAAATTACGCCTTATTGGTAGAAGAGGCACTGATGCAAGAACGCACAATCTTCCCGAAGTTGATGAACTTGCCATCTTAGTTGTTGGTGATTTTGAAAAGCATATGGGTGAAAGGGATATTATTTTAGAAAAAAAAAATCTGGCAAATTGAAACGTATCAATGAGTTACATCCGTTTTACCTTGCTCTGCAGTATCCATTATTATTTCCTTACGATGAAGATAATTATAGGCAAGATATACCTTTTGCTGATCATCGGAAACCGATAGGAAATGGGAGAAATTATGTGAGCCAGAGGGAGTTCTTCTAGCACCAATTGCATGAAAGGCTGACTAAGTCACCTACTATACTCTCTTGTAAAAGGCTTACACAACAGTTCATAGTTGATGGGTACACCATGATTGAATCTGCCAGGTTATGGTATGTTAGAACACACCAAGAAGACTTGCGGAGTGAGATGTACAATGGAATTGCTGATGCAGTAGTACGCGGTGAAACCAATGGTTGCAGCGTGGGTAACAGGGTTGTTCTGCCAGCGACATTTACCGGTGGTACACGCTATATGATTCAGAATTACCAAGATGCTATGGCAATTTGTCGATGGGCTGGATATCCGGATTTGTTCATAACATTCACGTGCAATCCAAAATGGCCAGAGATTGTACGGTTTGTCGAGAGCAGGAATCTTAAACCAGAAGATCGTCCTGATGTAGTTTCAAGAATATTCAAGATGAAGTTGGACGGCTTAATCAGAGATTTACGTGACAACCAAGTATTCGTAAATAAGTTTCCGGTGAGCATATCAAATTATATACGTTTAGTAGAATTATTTTTATTAAAAGTGACCTCTATACATCATCGATTTATTATTCATTTGTGTGTTTTTCATTTTTTCACTTTTCATCTTATGTAGTTATTTACACCGTTGAGTTCCAGAAGCGAGGCCTTCCTCATGTCCACATTCTTCTTTTTCTATCAAAAGATGATAAATACCCTAATGCAAGCAGTATTGATCGAATCATTTCAGCAGAGATTCCGGATGAAGAGGAAGATCCAAAGTATTATGCAGCAGTTTCGGAGTTGATGATTCATGGTCCATGTGGGCATTTGAAAATATCTTCTCCTTGCATGGTGGATGATAAATGCTCAAAACATTATCCAAAGAGGTTCGTTGACTCTACTACAGTTGACTATGATGGTTACCCGGTGTACAGACGTAGAAATACTGGTCGGACGGTAACAAAAAATGGTATCCCTCTGAACAATAAGTGGGTTGTGCCACACAATCGTTATTTGTTGCTAAAGTATGGAGCACACATGAACGTCGAATGGTGTAATCAGTCTAGATCAATCAAATATTTGTTCAAATACGTGAACAAGGGAAATGATAGGTCACGACAACATTTTACCAGAGTGGTAACAATGATGGGCAGAAGCCAGAAATTGATGAGATCGACATGTATTACGATTGTCGTTATATTTCTCCATGTGAAGCGGCTTGGAGAATCTTTGGGTATGAAATTCAGTATAAGAATCCTTCGGTCCTACGCTTGAGTTTTCATCTCCCAGGGGAGCAAAGAGTTTTGTATAATGATAATGACTCATTGGACGATGTGATGAAACGTCAGTCAGCACTTCATACAATATTTTTGGTTGGTTTAAGGCTAACAAGAAATATCCTGAAGCTCAAAATTTGTTGTATAGTGAGTTTCCTTAGCACTTTGTTTGGAACACACAAAAAAAAAAAAAAAGAGTGGACCCCTAGGAAACAAAGATTGCAAATTGCTCGGCTGTATTATGTGCCCCCAGGTTCCGGTGATAACTATTATACTAGGTGCCTCCTCAATATTGTTCGAGGAGCACAATGTCACGATGAATTAAAAAAGGTGAATGAAAAGCAACACGATACATATCGTGATGCGTGATACTCAGCTGGGCTACTTGATGATGATAGGGAATATATCGATGGCATTGAAGAAGCAAGTTATTGGGGATCTGCACATTCTGTTAGGTCCTTATTCATGACATTGCTTGCCTCCAAATCTATATCTCGACCGGAGAAGGTGTGGAAAAAATATTGGAAATATTTATCAGATGACATTTTATAAAAACAAC
Organism: Phtheirospermum japonicum; assembly: GCA_014905375.1. NCBI lineage: Eukaryota > Viridiplantae > Streptophyta > Magnoliopsida > Lamiales > Orobanchaceae > Phtheirospermum > Phtheirospermum japonicum. The sequence goes on along the minus strand of BMAC01000299.1, from coordinate 877,197 downwards.
AAAAGTTGAGAAATAACAAAGGTATTAAAAATCTATGATCGTGATGCCCTCATCGAAGAACACGCGAATTTCTCCAATGCCAATTCCAACCGAAGTCGACACTAATACTTCTTTTAATAGATTTATTGCTGAGGAGTTGGACTATGATCGTGATGCCCTCATCGAAGAACACGCGAATTTATTTAAAAATCTAAATAAGGATAAAAAAACACGTGTATGATGAGGTCATGAAATCAGTTTCTTCGTTAAAGGGCGGCTTATTCTTTGTTTATGGATATGGAGGAACTGGAAAAGCTTTTGTTTGGAGAACTCTTTCTGCAGCAGTGAGGTGTAATGGTGGGATTGTATTAAATGTGGCATCTAGCGGGATAGCTTCTCTTCTTCTTCTGAAGGGAAGTACCGGTCATTCTAGATTTAAAGTCCCATTCAATCTTCATGAAGAATCATCGTGTGGGATTTTCCAGGGGACCCCGCTTGCGGAAATAATGGTGCGTGCACAACTGATAATTTGGGATGAAGCTCCCATGATTCACAGGCATTGTTTTGAGGCATTAGACAAAATATTGAAAGATATTATGGGATTCAAGAATCCAAATGTTAAAGATATCCTATTCGAAGGTAAAACTGTTGTACTTGGTGGAGATTTTTGACTAATTCTTCCGGTGATTCCTAAAGGTACTAGGCCAGATATAGTACATGCAACCATAAATTTTTCACACTTATGGAGACACTGTAAGGTTTTGAGATTGACATAGAATATGAGGCTTCAAGATCTCAGCTCAGAGTCTGATTCGAATGAATTGAAAGAGTTTTCTCAATGGATAAATAGCATTGGAGATGGGACGGTTGGAGGATCAAATGATGGCATCGTTGAAATCGACATCGCAGAGGACTTATTGTTGTTAGATGATGGTGACCCTATTGCATCAATTGTGGCCAGCACTTATCCGCAATTTGGAACGAATGCTGAATGTTCTGTTTATTTGGAGGGCCGAGCTATTCTTGCACCAACACTTGATGTGGTCAATTTAATCAATGAGTATATGACTTCATTGAATGAAGTGGAGTGTAAGGTATATTTGAGCTCAGATAGTGCGTGCAAATCCGATGCAAATGCTTACATTTTGCAAGATGTCCATTCAACTGAGTTTTTGAACACAATCAAGTGTTCTGGGTTGCCGAATCACGAGCTATGATTGAAGGTTGGTACTCCAATCATATTGTTGAGAAATATTGATCATTCACTTGATTTCTGCAATGGAACTAGATTGGTAGTTACGAAACTGGGTGATCATATTTTGGAGGCAACGATTCTCCAAGGAAGTAACGCGGGTGAATTAGTACTCATCCCACGAATGACCGTAACACCATCGGATCCCAGGTTGTCGTTTAAGTTTCAAAGAAGGCAATTTCCTGTTATTCTGTCGTATGCAATGACAATTAATAAAAGTAAAGGACAATCCCTATCCCACGTTGGACTTTTCTTGAAAAAGCCTGTTTTCAAACATGGTCAACTGTATGTTGCGATACCAAGGGTCACGAACCGAAAAGGTTTAAAAATCTTGATTTGCGATGATGAAAATAAACGTAGGAAAAAAATTACGAATGTTGTGTACAAGAAAGTATTTCATAATTTGTAAATTTTAAAAATTGATTAATAATGGTTTTGCGAAGCATGTTCTGTATAATGTTTAATTCTTCGATTTCTTATATTTATTATTTTACTATTTATCTTATTATGCTTTTGTTTAAATTAGTATAACCACTTATTTATTAATACTATTTACTTAAAAATAATATTAAATATTTGACAAATTAAACATTAAAATTATTCCCCCGTGCAACGCACAGGTGTAATACTAGTATCTTATGAAATGTATGAGCCTGTAAACTTTTTAAAATAAATTTAGCCAAACACCTCTCGGTATTATCTACTCTTCTTTTCTATTCTTTTCTTTTTTTCCTTTTTTTTTTCTTTTTGCAATTTGAGATTTCTAAAGACAACTAGTGAGGAAAAGAAAATGAACTAGTAAATCAGAACGACGAGATACATAGGGTGACATATTGAGGTTGCATAACCATTAGCCCGGTTAGTTAAAGCTTGGTCCAGGTAGTTATCAAAGCTTAAGATATTGCTTTTCAACTGGGCCGTTCATAGTATGTGAGCCCATCATATCCTTGATTGGGCTTTTGGTTGATTACTAAAGTGGGTCTTACAGAGATTAACTTTAGAGGAGCATTACAAGTTTTAATTTAAAGGTTCGAACTTTTCCTGGGATGATGCATACATACATAGATAGAAGATAATTAAAATAAAATAAGTAGACATGATTTGGATTATGATGTATGAAATCATATTGTTAACATAAGTTTTGTTGAACATTTGGCACTAAATCTTTTATTATACAAGATTTTGACCTATTTTCGTACTCACAATCATGACTGTTATGGGAGGATTTGTGGTCATAAAGAATTGGCCTATAAAAGTAAAAAGTGGTGTGGGTTACTAAATATTTAAGAAACATATAATTTTTGACCCGTTTTCTTAAACAAAATCTTGCTCTAAGTAATTTTTACTCATTTACTTTTAGATTTATGTACGTCATTTATTAAACCATAGGTCACCAATATAACGTTTTTATCCAATAAAACAACAACAAATCTCCTCATAAGTAATTAAATGGAATTCAACCTTTATGGAAAGACAAATCTCCTCATAAGTAATTAAATGGAATTCAACCTTTATGGAAAGTATAGATTTCAGAAATATTGACCGAGCCAAGTCAAATATTTTTATATATAATATTTTCTTCAACTAATCAATTCACACATCATGGAAAAGGCAGTGTAATATTTCCCTTTTTTTTATTATTAGTATTATTTTTCTACTCTAGTTTGCCTGAATTTCCAACTTTACGTGATAATAAGAATCTAGTGTTTGAAATCTTCCACTTGAGAGATCTATATATATATGATGTTGTAATTTTTTGTTAGATGCAATCTATGGGTATAACATAATTGAGTCAAAGTTAAATGGGTGAAAAATCTTTGCCAATTAGTCTTTTAAAAGCTTTTAACAGGTGACTAGAAGCTCAAAAAGAAAGTCAATAATTTAGTTTTAATATAATATACACACACAAAATATATAATATATATATATAATATATGTTGAGATTTGATAAAAGCCACTTAATTAATTTTCATGTATAGACATTGGACAAAAAGTAACTTAAGGGGATGGTAATTGTATAAATATTATCAATAATGTCAACTTGGAATTCTCAGAATTGGTGCGATGATTGCGCATGATCTAACAAAGATTCACCCCACTTTATAAGGATTTGATCTAAGAAGGGTAAAAATATACTTGTTAATCTATTTCAAATTAAATTACGATGGAAAAATACAATTAGTGTATTTCGTCAACAAGTAACTGATGAGAAATAATTTATATATTTTTTATCTTTATGTATTATGTAAATATATATTTAATTATCTAGGGATATTTGATGAATAAGAAAACCTTAATTTCTACCGCCATCGTCTCCTTTGTATCTTGTTTTTTTTCTGCTTTTACCTATGAGAGTGATCGACAAATAAGCGTACATACTCTATACACAATTTTCGTAGGTCAAAATTGTAACTGCGTTGTAAGTTTGAAAATTTGTTTTCTCACGTTTCAACCGTTGGATCGCGTTAAACTTTCTACTGAATTATGTTATGAATGGTGGAGATTGGATTTGGAGATACGAGAAAATATATACAAAATTCCGAATAAAGCAAGTTTTGTTTTTTAAGTTTTATGTGCAGCGTTTTTCAAAATAAGACAAGATTTCTCATATTCTAACCATTGGATCAAGCCAAAATTTGAATATATTATTTCAAACATATACAAGTTTAATATGGACGGTGGATATTTGAAAACGAGGTCTGAAGAACATGATAATTAATTTTGAGCAGAACTGATCCTGTTTCCCGAAACTGTCTGTCCAACTTATTTTAGAAATTCAATTACGCACAATATAACCGTTTGATGAAGTTGGGTTTTTTTATATAATATTCACGAGATATAGTTGTTAAGTGTGAACGGTGGATATTGGTTTGAAGGTCAATGTCATCAAAAACATATCGCGGACCAATCTATTGCAAAGACAAAATTAAGAAAGAATCGTGTCTTTCCTCTATGGTAACTCGAATTGCCATATTATTTATTAAATGCAACTAATAAATATTTTTTTATATGGATATATGGCATGGTATGTATTATTGTGCATTCTTATACAAAGCAGGTATATGTATATATATTACATATTATTATATGCATGTGATGTTATGTACAATATTGACAAACATGAACTTTGCAATACTTTAATGATATTCGTATAGTACATATAATATTATTACTTATACTTTTAAATGATTTCTTATTTAGAAAATCGTAAATAAAGTTTTTTACATGATTTGAAGAGAGATTGATCATGATTTTACCAATATATTTAGTTAGTCATGAGTTTTGATTAATTGATAGATTCATGTATGTTAGTAATTCTCTCCAAGTTGATTTTATAAGCTACTTTCAATGTATGCATTATTGATTGTACTTTTACATATTTTTATGATAATGAAAGTTATAAAAAATTATATAAGTAAGTCTTACGATAAAGTATATTCACATGATATCAAAGAAAGATTATGACATATGTTCTTCAAATTCATTATCTAAAAAAATTGATTTAACTAACTCAATCTAAATTCAAAATAATATACTCGATATAAATTGAGTACAACCATCATTCATTTGATGTGGAAACTAGTGTAACTACAAGGTAAGATATGTAACTGTTCGTGATATTTATTGGTCGTGGTAGAAGTCATGGAGGTTCTCAAAATAACATTGCTTAGCCAATGGATATCCTTTATTTTGATTGATGAAACTTGTTTATTTCTTACTTTACAAATAAATTGTGAGAGTATAATCAATCATTCATATTTGACTATTGTATTTGGTCTTAAAGTTTATTTTGAGTTAGGTTTATGGATGTGGATTTAATTATTTTTGGCTTATTGGTAAATTTTGAATTTTATTCTAAAGCATTGAATATAATTGATTTTTTTTACTACACATTCACATACAAGGTTCAGGAGTATACTATTAGATATAATATAACATATCTATCAAATAATGTAAAATATTAGAATGAAAAGTATTTCGTTCAAATATCTTTGAAGAACGTGAGAATTTGTCGATGAATAGACAATTATTCACTGAATTGATATTTATACGTGACAAAGTTTTGATGCCTAGTGGCGCATTGATTAAAGTCATAAAAGTTCAGTATGAATCAAGAGCGAAACAAACCTTATTAACTTTGATGATATTCATGTTGATGATCATCATTAAGAAATACATTATGAGAATGGAACTATGCCTTTAATTTATGTGGAAGAAATAACGTTTTAGAGTCAATCTAGTAATTTTACTTTACTACTTTTTGATTATTGAATCATAAGATATGACCAACAAATAACTTTTGGACACTAGCTCATTCAAGTTTTAACATGACTGACGTGGATTCTTTGGTCGTCATGATATAATGGTCCATGTTTTAAGAAATTAACATGAACATCTTTTATTTTGAGTGAAACACAAAATGAGATATAAATTTAATGCACAATATAATGTCGAACTAATGTTGTTCAATTACACCTAGTGTTATATAAAGTACTAGGAGCACTGCATACATTCATATCTCAAAGACACATCACTCATTTTTTCAAAACTTGTTCATTAGCAAAATTGTATGATTGAAACCTGCATATGCTAAAAATACAAAGTATAATATTTCATTTTTATAATTGATAATTGGTGATACATGTGGACATTACCATTCAAAATGCGGATCATTCAAGTATTTATAGTTTGACCGATGCTTCAGCACGTATTGTCCATAAAAATATTGCATTTGCAAAACTTCTAGCACATTTAGTATGAGTGAGGACTCACCACCCTTATAAAGCACCTAAACTCACGAGGCTAGAGAGTTTACATCAAAAGTATTTGATGTCTATTGCATTTTAATTAAGAACGATGTAATGCATCTTGTACCCTAATGTGCAAATATAATAAGGTCTCAAAAAAGACACCGTCGAAAGGAATATAGATGGTGACTAAGACAATACTTATTTATGCAAAATTCTCCTATAGATTTTAATTTTTTTATTTTAAATTTTAAATTATGTATTATCACAAATAATTTTTATATTTATCTTTTGATAAGTCTTATGTAATACACGGGTGTTAAATAAGTATATATTGATGCAAAATTCTCCTAATCTACGTGTCTGTTTCGTATGCTTCACTTGGATAATAAAAAGATTTGGTGTTTCGGTTACTTATGTGTCATTCGAGCCTAATATATATTTAAGTTAATATTTTCCTTTTATTGTATCTTGCCTAATTTAATATTTTTTATTATTATTATATTTAACCTAACTTAATAGTTTTCTTTTATTATATTTTGTCTAATTCAATAATTTTCTTTTATACTCATCATATACAAATATAAATAAGTCATATATAATTGGTATAAAATCTAAATTAATTATTTTAATTAAAGGACAGATTACATATGAAATAACTCTAATTACAAAAAAAACTTATTTATGAAAATAATTAAATAAATATTTATAATAAACCTTGAAATAATTTATTTTTAAATTTTTAAATATTTTGTACAGGTATTATGATATATTTGCAATAATTAGAGCATGTAACTAAATATTAGTAATGAATTCAATCTAAATATAAAAAATAAAATTATATAATATAATATTAATTAATTAATATTTATTAGACAATACACAATGGGAGAAAGTTTGAGAGTATGACACTTTTTAAAATCTTCAAAGTATGTAACTATAATTATTAACAAAATCACTCTAAATATAAAAATATAAATTGAGTTAATAATAATTAATTAATATAGAGTAGAGACGAGTTGAAAATGTGACATTTTTTGATTTTTTATAAGTACGTAAATATAATTATTAACGAGTTTAATCTAAATATTAAAATATAATATTAATTAATAATTATAATAATTAATTAATTGAATAGAACACGTGTTGAGAACACATCATTTCAAAATTTTAATTTAAATTTTAAATTTTTTAATTATCACAAATATTTTTTATATTTATTTTTTTTATAAAATTCGTGTAATACATGCGTTAAACTAGTTATTCTACTATTTTAATATCACGCCAACTAAAACAATCACATTTCTATTCGATCTCACTTTTTCAAAATAACTTTTCCCCATTATCTTTAGAAAATGAACGTCACACAATTCTTTTATTTTTCTTGCATTTGTTACACTCAAGTACAAAATAAAATTATCTGCATAAAATATGTAAGAAAAGAAAAGTCAAATAATCACATAATGGTGACATAATTATAAGGTAGCACCAAATAGTCAGTCCCACCTAGACACGCAATTTAAAGAAAGGATTTTTCTTCTTTCTTATGAAATATATTAAATCAAAAGATAAAAGGATTGATTGGTTATTTCAAATTCAAAATTTCAAAACTCGTAGTATTTTATTACCTGCAATAAAAGCTAACTAATAAAAAAAAAAAAGAGGAAGAGCCCAGTCAAAATTAAAGATTGGCAAACAGCCCCCCCGAATATTCCGCCTCTCTTACCTAATTAATTCCCCTCCACCCAACAACACCATACCCCTTTTCGTCATTTCGCCTTCGATCTCTAATCACTCTCCACCGTCCGATTACAATGATGACAACAGATTCAAAATCTGACCGCAAGTACGAACGCAAAGGCCAAAAAAAAAAAAAAAGAAAAAATCTGGTCGGAGCGAATAATGATTAGGCTTTGAAGCTTTTGACTGGGAGACAAAAAAACAAAAACAAAACACCAAAATAAAAAGAAAAGGTTTCTGTTTGAATTGTAAGGAGGCGATTTTTATCTGTCTTTTTCTTCGAAATTTATTTTAAAAAATAAAAAAAATAATAATTGGATATTCCACCCTCTCTTTTCTCTCTCCCTGTTTCTTCTGTTTCAAAACGCAGCAGAACGAGGGAGAGAGAGAAAATATTTTCTTCGCCGTGGTCCCAGCCTCTGTCAAATTTTTTTCCTTTCCCCTTTTTTCAATTTTTTCGTCTTCGCTCATTGTTGGATGAATGATTGATTTATCTTTTTGCTTTCTTATTGTGGGTTGTGATTTTTGTTTTCGATTTGAAAGAGTGTGTTGCAGAGGAGGAGAAAGGGGAAACATATATATATTTATATATAATATATTTTATAGATTTTATTTTATTCTTCCATCTGGGATTTTGAGTTTTGATCGTTGTTTTGGGTTGGTGAAGTTGGAAAGTAAATGAATATGATGCGCCGGCTGAAGAGCCATTGCTTCAGGCCGCTCCTCCGTTTCAGATCCTGTAATTTCTCTTAGATTCTATCATCTTTTTTTTTTTTTCCTGCGAGTGTTTTGTTTGAGTTTTGTAGTAATATTGATCTAAGATTTAGTTTTGAAGGGCTGAGAACAATTTATTGAAATGACAGAATAAAGGAGGTAGCTTTCTTTTATGTAAGAAGATGGGTTTTCTTGGAAAGATGAAAATATTCTGGAATTTGAAAAAAAAAAAATATATATATATATGATCGATGTAATGAGGTGGGTTTTCTTAGGAAACCTGAGAAAAATGTTCCTATTTATTATTGTAATCCCTGAGAAAATTGTGGAAATAGTACCATAGATTGTTTTTTATTTCTTATTTTTTTTCCTTGTAGGTTTATATTTTGTTGATAATTGTTCATTTTCTGATTATTATTTTTTTGCTAGGTTTTGTTTATTTTGTTTTAATGTGTGGTGCCGAAAATTGAAAATCTTGTGCAATGTTTGGGTGGTGAAGATTGAGGATATATTCTACGAAAAACATAAACTATATGTAATTTCTTCGAGGATTGTTTCTTTGAACGTGCTATTATGGTTGTTTGGAATTTCAATGTTTTTCCTTATCTGCTTGGATGTCTATTATGGCAATAAATCTTGCTATTATTTAATTTTTCGCATTCAAGCGTTATAAATTTGTGGTTTTGTAGCCTCCGGTTGTTTGTAATTTCCGCGGCCGCATTTTGTTGTTGGTGACATAATTTAAGTTTTTATTTTGAATTTCGAT
>BMAC01000299.1:845058-866531 GCA_014905375.1 Phtheirospermum japonicum | reverse complement strand
CGCAAAGATGTTGGTACGTTTTTCTTTTTAAATAATTTTAAATCTTGATTGAGATTAATATGTGTCAATAATTGAGATTTATGGATTTGTGACAGGTACCTGGTGAACCAAATATATCGTACATCTGCTCTCGTTATTACCGGGCTCCAGAACTAATATTTGGAGCTACAGAGTATACAACTGCAATTGATATGTGGTCGGTTGGTTGTGTTATGGCCGAGCTACTTTTAGGGCATGTATGTGCATTTTCTTCTTCTTGTTCGCTATCTAATTTTTTTACCCACAATTTAATACATTTCTATTTTTTTATTTTCTCTGACGTATTATTCGAACACATGTAGCCTCTCTTTCCTGGAGAAAGCAGTGTTGATCAGCTAGTTGAAATAATTAAGGTGCGGTATTAATTTTTATTTTTGTGGGGTACTCTAACGTGCAAGTGTTTTTATGTGCACATTTGAAATGATTTTGTATTTATTTTATTTATTAATTATTATTTTAGATTTTGGGGACGCCAACTAGAGAGGAAATCAAGTGCATGAATCCAAATTACAGTGAATTTAAATTCCCTCAGATTAAAGCCCACCCTTGGCACAAGGTTTGTTAAGAATGCATTTCTCATTGCTCTATTTTCTGATTTTCCGGGTAACACTAGTATCATAATCCCTTGTTCAAGAAAGTAAAAAGAAAGATATAAGAACAGTGAAAAAAATAGTAATTTAAAAAAAAAAAAGATGAGAAATAGATCTGAATGGAGTTATTTTTAGGTGTTCCATAAGAGAATGCCAGCTGAAGCAGTGGATCTTGTCTCAAGGCTTCTCCAGTATTCACCTACTTTACGTTTTACCGCAGTAAGACATTGTTTTATTTATTTTTGTTTAACTGGTTATTGCTCGTATTTCACTATTAGTGTTTTTCTCTTAAATAATTTCTTATTTTGTTTTATTTATCAGTTGGAGGCTTGTGCACACCCCTTTTTCGATGACTTGAGAGAACCTAATGCGTGCTTGCCTAATGGGCGATCGTTGCCTCCTCTTTTTAACTTTGCAGCCGAAGGTAAGTAAATTTGATATTTTAATACTTGATATTTTTCGACTTTATAACAAAATATCTTTCTTTTAACTCTGATTTTTTATCCTTTCAGAATTGGCTGGTGCACCTTCTGAACTGCTAAAACGACTCATTCCAGACCATAGCAAGCAGTGAATTTTGGATGCTTACGGGCCATTTCTGAACCAACCATCCATTCTTGCTGACAAAAAGTAAATTAACGATGGAAAAGTTTAGTGGGTTTTTGAGTAAATTGATGAGAGATGATTTGGTTGTACATTTTTTTTGTACTAGGTGGAATTAATGTGGAATTGTTGGTTCCAATGAAAAAAAACATACTAAGTTGATTGTATATGCTTCTGCAGATAGATAGGAATTTAGATATTTTCCAGTTTGCATGTGTCCATAGTGCTAATGGAAACTTACAAACTGGATTTTAGGTAATTTAGTTACTTTTTTTTTTTTTTTTTTTGGTGATGTTCATTTGCACTGCTTTATTTTACTAGTGAATTTGAGTTTTCTATACTGCATTTGTGTAGTTTTGTTCTCTCTGATTAAAGCTGCTGCTTCTCCTTGAATTGTGCATGCAAGTCCTAGGAGTCTTAAGCTAATTACAAAAAAAGAAAAAAAAAAAAAACTCAAGATCAAGTAAAAAAAAAATATAACTTTAATATTGGCCTATAAATTGCATTCGGGGTGTTTTAATAGTTTGAAGTGTGCTTGTAATTGTGAAAGTTGATTGTTTTTCTTTTAAATAAATTATCAGAGATAAATATCTTGTGAACAATCATTGAGTTTATTTATAATCCATGTTTTAACAATCATTGAGTTTTATGCAATCCATGTTGCAAGTTAAAAACTAATCATTACTTTCTTTTCTTGATTTTTTTTTTTTTTTTGTCTACAGTCTTCAAAGTTTGTTTTGGGACTAAAAGTCTAATTTCTAAATCATACATAAACTAATTCTATCATATTTAAAGTCTACAATTCTGTCTTTGGACACTAATCAAATCCAGTTACAAGACTTTACAAAAAGTCTAAAGCCCAAACCTCTCATGCTCACCTGCATTCTGCAATTACTACTACATAATCTACCAATAATCACCACAAGAACACACCCCTTCCCTAAAATGATGAAAACAGTTCGAATCCCTTAAAATCACATGCCGACCATAAACCTTCGACACAAACTTCATCGCACTGTGACAATCCCCACAAACCCTAATATTCTTATACACCCGAACCGGCGCCCCTATCGGCAACTTAATCAGCCCAAATGCCACTGCCAACTTCTCACTGTGATAAGCAAGCCCATAAACCTTACCCTCTTCATTAATATCATGCAGCGCGAAATTCATATCCGGAACATATCCCGCTTCTTTAATCAAAATCATCATTTCCTCGATTTTCAAGAAAATCGCGCTCGTCTCCAAATGACTCCGATCCTCAGACACAAAAGAATAAACTTTCCCATTCATTTCCATCCAGCTTCGGCCCGGCTCTTTACCAACACCTCTCGATCGCATCAGTTTTCTAACCGAAGCAGCCTCGTCCCATTTTTTATTCACCGAGTAAATATTCGATAACATAACGTACGGAACGGGATCTTGAGGCTCCAATTCGATCAGGGCCGTTGCTGCTCTTTTTGCTAGATCGATATTATTCCCATGCGTTCTGCATGCGGAGAGCAACGATTTCCAAACGGCCGAATCAGGCTTTACCGTCATTTTACCCAATAATTCCTCCGCCTCGTTTAATTTCCCTGATCGGCCCAAGAGATCAATCATGCATGCGTAATGATCAGGGCCCGGGTTTATATTGTAGTCGTTCACCATCGATTTGAAGTAGTAACGGCCGCGTTCGGTTAGGCCCGCGTGGCTGCAAGCGAATAACAACCCTATGAAAGTTATGAAGTCGGGATTTACGTTAGAAGCTATCATCTCGTCGTAAAATCGAAGGGATTTTATTCCTTCGCCGTTTTTTGCGTAACCGACGATCAACGCGGTCCACGAGATCACGTTTCGTGTCTTCATCAAATTAAATATCTTTTCGGCGTTCTCCAAGTACCCACAATGCGCGTACAACGACACGAGTGAGTTATCGACCGATAAAGACGCGGTGAGCCCGGATTTAATTGAGTTCCCATGAATTTGCTGTCCAAAATCCAGCAACGCCAGCTCAGCGCAAGAACTCAAGACACTCGAAACAACGACTTGATCCGGACGAACCCCGTTTACCCACATGTTGCAAAATAGCTTGAGAGCTTTCTCGTGGGACCCACCGTGAGCGTAACCCGTGATGAGGGACGTCCACGAAATCACATCCTTCTCCACCAAAAAGTCAAACAATTTAAACGCGCTATCTAAATTTTCTTGTTTAGCGTACATATCAATTAACGCATTGCACACGAGCGTAAAACGCTCGAATCCCGATTTAATAACCAACGAGTGGATATTCATACCGGTCATAACATCCTTCGACAAAGCGAGCGAGTTCAACACGGATGGGTACGTAAACTCGTCGACTCCCATGTTTTTCGCACGCATCGTTTCGAATAAAGTCAACGCTCGTTCCGGAAAACCGTGCCTCACGAAACCAACGATCATCGCATTCCAAGAAATCACGTCGTCGACCGCCATCGACTCGACCACTCTCAAACCGCTACTCAAATCCCCGCATTTCGTGTACATATCGACCAACGCGCTCTGAACGAACACGTTTGCGAAAAACCCACCGCGAAAAACGCAACCGTGCACTTGTGTCCCGAATCTAAGATCGGAAAAGGACGCGCATGCCGTTAATACCCCTGGAAACGTGTACTGGTTCGCCTCGACCCCTTTTTCCCTCATGCCAGCAAAGCACTCTATTGCTTTGAAAGCATCGCCGTTTAGTGAGTAGCCGTTGATCATCGCGGTCCAAGTGACATGGTTCTTTTTCTTGTCGGACATGGTTTTGAATAGATGTTCTGCTTCGACTATGCGCAGACATTTTGCGTACACGTCGATAAGACCGGTGATGACAAAAACGTCCAGATCGAAATGGGTCTTGATCACGTAACCGTGAATTTGTTCGCCTCTTGAGAGCAGACCCTTTATAGAACACAGCCTGAGTACACTTCCTAAAGTGAACTGATTAGGTTTGTAATTTTCGCGCTGCATTTCGTAGAACAATTGAAAGCTTTCGTTTTCGTGACCCATGTTGCAGTATCCGGAAATTAATGATGACCAAGTGATTGCACTCTTTTTCGGGTTTTTGTCGAAGAGCTGCCTAGCTTCGGCGGGCTTTCCTGAGTTTGCGTACCCGGATATGATCGTGTTCCACGTGAACTCGTCTCTTTCGGGCATTTTGTCGAACACTTTGCGAGCTTCATCAATCTGATCTCTTTTTAATAACTCAGTCAGATATTTATTCGCATCAATCAGTGAAGAGTGTTTGCTGGTGGTGTTAGTCCTCAGATTTCCGAACTTGTACATTACTCAATACCTTTTCTTCTGCAGTCTTTCTTTACTATAATAATATATTAATACATGAAAACAAATAATAAGAAGAAGAAGAAGAAGAAAAAAATAATGCACCTCGTATACACTAATTTGGCTTCAACGCGAGTAGACAAGAAAGAGTTAGCGATTAAACGGGTCATTGGCGAAGTTAGTTGAGGCTTGGGTGAGAAAAACGTGCGGTCAGCCGGGGGAATAAGGCGGGGCTAGACTAATCCATCGATTAAATTAGAGAAAAATCTTTCTTGCCTTTTGATACTTTGCCTACTAAACTTTTTTTTTCGTGTAAATTACCTCCTAAATTGTACGAATTTTGTACTTAACCTCCTAAACTCCCATTTTTGGTGGAACTTTTGGTCGGATCTCACTCGTGTGACATTCACGCTTACATATAAAGGGTAAAACCGACTTTCCATCTCTTACTTATGACTCCTGTTCAAATCAATGGCACATGAGCACTCGTGTGACCTATTAAGATAACTAGTACTTTGTACCTGTGCGATGCACGGATCTCATGGTGCATAAATATATAAATTGAATATAAGTGTTATTATTGATTCTAATCAATTAAATCACTAAATATGTATTATTTGACATTTTTTGGTATATAATATATTTGTTATTATATTCGTAAAGTTATCGTTCCCACTAACTTTCGATTGGTGACTCGTAAAATAGTATGTCTATTTGTAGTTTTGCATACAAGATTATAAATCATAAATTTGATGTCTTAATTATTTTGGCTATTAGTAATCTCAATTTGTATTGTTTATGCTATTATAAATTAAATATAATAAATATGAAGTAAAACTTATTATAATAATAATAATAATAATAATAATAATAATAATAATGGTAATGGATTACCAAGCATATGCCCTCAGTAATATCGAGAGATATTTACCGATGGATTAAACTTTCATTAATGACACTCTCGGTAAAACTTTCAGTAAATCGGCGTCAACATTTTCGTCACTGTTATCGAAGATAATACGGAGGGGAATATAAAACCCTCAAAAGTACATATGGGAATTAAATGCCCTCGGTATTACGCCCTCAATAATACCGAGGGTATTTGACGCCTCAACAAATTATGAAAAATAAAAAAGAAAAAATAAATATTATTGAGGGTTAAAAGACGCACTCGGCATTACCGAGGAGAATTCTGTCCCCTCGGTATTTTTGAAAATTAAAAAACATAATTTTTTTTTTATAAAATCAAAACAAACACTATAATTTTATACTATACATTTAAAATGTAATTCACATTATTTTAATATATAATTATCATTGAACTTATATTTATTGGCATGTATCGTGTAATATTAATAGTATGATACGATCGATCTTTTGTTATACTATACATATCGATCGAGTTATTCAATTACATACGTAATTAATGAAGTCTCATCATTTTTTTTAAGATATCACGTGGTTGCTTTCCTTATTTTAGAATCATAAAAATTACCAATTGATTGATAATTATATTTTTTTTCTTTTTTTTTTTAATTTCAAAATACCAAGAGGAGATGATTCCCTCGGTGAAAGACTGAAGGAAAATAATTCCCCTCAATGATATTGAGGGAACTTAGTGCCCTCGATATTTTATCGAGTGGAATTCAGTCCCCTCGTATTTTGAAAATAAAAAATAATAAAAAATATAATAACATTAAAATAAACATTATAATGTCATTTTACATATTTAAAATGTAATTCAGTTTGTTTTAATATATAATTATCATCAAATATATTTTTATTCACATGTACCATGTTATATTAATAGTATGTATGATAAGATCGATATTTTGTTATACTATATAGATTAATTGGGTTATTTAATTGCATACGTAATTAATGAAGTCTCGTTATTTTTTAAAGATACCACGTAGTTGATTTCCTTATTAGAATCACTAAAAATACTAATTGATCGATAATTACATATTTTTTGATTCTTTTTTATTTATCAAAATATTATTATTAAGAATCGTATTAAATATAAAAATAATTGTCAATTAGTTCTTCTGAATCATTCACCCTCTCATACATCATACTTGAATGGTTTAATCATCTTAAATTATACATAGAAGTCATTTTCTAGCATTAGCCTATGTTTCTAATAATTAAAGCTTACAAAACTAAGTAATATCCATATGTGGAACATGAAAATATTAGAATTAACCCAGCCCGTGCCTCTCTCCTCACCCCTTTCAGCTAATCCACTTTCCTGCCCGATTTTTGACGTTACTCCTCTTGTTGTTATTTCGGCCGCTCCTCCTCTTCAAACCCTTCTTGCTAATGTGGTTGAAGTTGGTACCTTTTCTGACTCGGTGAACTTTGCCGGAGTTACCATCTTGCGAGATAATCCCGGTTTCGAGGATGAGCCCGAGCCCACCAGTTCTTTCCTCTACTCCTTACGAGCCACTAAAACCATCGTCAAGAAATGCTACCGAGCATCCCAAAAAAAGTCAATTGCATCCAAAGAAAGTCAATTGCAGACTCTTTTAGTTTTTGATTGGTCGTGTAGGGGATTCGACCCCCTTGACTTTTTTCATTTGATGACTCTTGGTCGTGTAGGGGATTCGGTCCCCCAAACTTTTTTCATTCTATGACTTTTGGTCGTGTAGGGAACTCGGCCACCCCGTATATTTTTCTCCTTTTTTAATATATATTCGCACTTTAAAAAAAAAAAAGTAATATCCATATGTGGAACATGAAAATATTAGAATTAAAACACTAAGGAGGAAAAAAAAATCAATTGTGCTAAAATAATAAATAACATCAATATTCAACAAATATTAAAATGAATTGATGTTAAACTCATTAAAGCTATTCTCATATTAAAGTAATAGGGAGAAAAAAAAAACACCTAAAATACATTCAATGTCAAAACTAATAAAAATGATTTAAAACCCACAATTATTATTTCCAAGGATAATCACATAAAATTACTTCTAATTAATGTTAAAGTTATTCTATGGTTTAACTTAAAGATTATATTTTGTTAAATATTATTTAAATCCCATAACAATTATTCTTAAAAATAATCACATAAAATTACATTTCCATACCGGTAAGTTATTTTATGATTTTAACTGGAGATTTTCCTTTTCGAGATTGTTGAGGTAAGTTCATGTAGGTGATCCGCTAACATTACTAATTGTAAAGAGACAATATCCACATCGTCAAGTCCGTATCAAATGAACAATCAATTAATTATGTAGAAATATAAACAACATGATCAATTTTATAATAAATAAGATCATATCTATTTATTACTTTTTATCATATATTGTAATTATCAGTTAAATAAATATTAATTAAAAGACCAATTTATTTGCTCATTAGATAATATCTCTATTAATAGAATGACACACCTATAAGAAAAGCGTGTATACAAAGTACTAAATTTATTATTATTATATATATAAAGATTTGAATTTTAATGGTTATTTGCGGCAATACATAACTTTTGGTCACTTTTATTTTTTCATAAAAAAATAGTTGAACATTAGAAACAAATTGATTATTGATTATAGTAATATTTATTTACTTTATTTTTTGGGTGCGGAACTTTAAATTATAGTTGACCAGTGATTATGTAGGAAATCTTTTAATTTAATTCAATTATAATTAATAGAGATTATTATATTTTTAGTGGAATATTTATCTATTTTAAATTGCTCAAGTTTTACCATTTAGATAACAAATATGATTAATCTAATTGGATTTACCATATTCAAAATAATTAATTATTTATGAAGGTTATTTTATATTATTTAATCTTGAATAAATAATATTTGATGGAGGGTATAATTCGTAGTTTACCATCTTGATGTTTAGGATGAATATATTGTATATAAGGATAATTTAAATTATTACTTTTTATTTAAAATATGATTAAACACACATACAGTTAACCAAATAATTATTTACGAAAGCTAAATCATATATTAGGTCACTTAATAGAAAGTAAATAATTATTTGTGAAAGCTCTTAATAATAATTATTTATTTTAGTTATATTGAAATTTTGGGATATTACAATATTTTAAATTAAATATTATATAAAGTTTTTCGTACTGGTCTTCTATTTTGAAATTATCTAATTATATTGTCATATGCAATATATGATTTAAACTAATTTTAGGACCTAATCTAAATCAATTAGAAACTAATATGAATCAATTTGGTTATGTCAAAACTTTTATAAAAAAATTTGATCATGAGTTTAACGTTAAGTACATTATTCATGCATAAATATAAATTAGAACATAGTTCTATARYTATTTYTTAGCAATGTAGAGAAAATATTTGCCAGTGGTATATAAATATCATTGGAAGAAATTTTGCTATATATATAAAATGGTAACCATGCATTCAATAATGATAATAATATTGAAAATAATTTCTTTTATACTGCTCGCTTAGTATATAGTTATAGGTATTTGTAAGATTATTAATTGTAATTTTATTTTGTCATAATTTGATTTAAAATTTTACTTATTATATATAAGAATATAAATGTATTAAAAATATTTATATGCAAGTCATAAATAAATTAATGCGATAGATAATAATAATAATAATAGATATTAACTTTAATTTACAGTATCAACTCTATAATTAATTAGATATGTATACATTTGGTAATGATTGTCTTAATGGCAGGTTTTAGTTGAATAATTATATATGTGAATTCATATACTATATATAAGTCATATCTAAGATTTAAATATGATCCAAATATATATATATCTAAGATTTAATAAGTATGTTATTAATAACTTAAATATAGACATAAATACATAACTTTTATATATTTTTTTAATTAATTAAAACTGACTACTATTTTTAGCATGTCGTTTTGGAGGGAAAATTTTGAGAAATATTTTTAGAAACGCTAGCCTTTATATATATATATATATATATATATAGATGTTCACATTAATATATGTATACACGTAGGATTTGGAACCTACGTAGTGCTCATGTGCCATTATTTTGAGCGGGAGTCATGAGGAGGAGATAGAAAGTCAATTTTACCCCTTATATGTTAGCGTGCACGTCACACGAGTGAGATCCGCTAGAATTTCCACAAAAAATGGGAGTTCAGGAGGTTAAGTGCAAAATTCGTATAGTTTAGGAGGTAATTTGCACGAAAAAAAAGTTTAGGAGGCAAAGTGTCAAAATGACCATAGTTCAGGAGGTAAAAAGATTTTTCTCATTAAATTATAAAACCGTTTATGAAGAGGGTACGTATATTGCATTTATTTATTTTTTAAAAACCAGTTTACCTATTAAAAGAAATTTTCAAAAAATATCAAAATTATCTCTCTAACCCTAAACATCTCAAAATACACTTCATATTATATAATCCTTCACCACTCCCCTCTACTGCCGCCGCCTCCGCCACCACGACCTCTACTGAAGAACAAAAGAAAAAAAAAAAGAATGAAAGAAAAATGCTGCCATGGTCGTGCCTCCTTACTGCCGCTGCCACCGTCACAACCGCCATCTCCATCGAAGAATAAGACTTAAAAAAAATGCGTTCGAACCAGATTAATGAACGCATTTGAAAATAAAATTTGAACGTGCTTCATGGCGTTCGGACCACAATTTCTTACGTCATGGGCATGTTCATGTCTGATTTTCCGAACGCGTTCGAAAATCTAGTCCGAACATATATTTTGTTTTTCATTTTAATCATGAAGTGGTGTTATGCTTGAGGCGGTGGCTGTAGATGGATACTTGACAACGTGTTTTTGTGTTTTTCTTATTCAATAGCTGACGCAGATGCCTACAACAACGACGGTTGTTATGGCAGTGGTGGTGGGTGGCGGCATGGATGGTGGTGGGAATTATGAAATGAAGTTTATTTAGAGTTTGAGGTGTTATTCTTGTATTATTTTAAATAATGTAAACTAAACAAAAAAAGAGTAGATTGTCAATATTTGTGCCTTTACGAATATTGATTAGTTCTCTTGTGTGACCGTCACATGATTTATTATTAGTGTGACAGATTCAATTTCTCCCATAATAATGCCAATTTTTAGCTATATAACTTTTGAATAAATAAATATCTCCCACATATTAATCAATAAAGCATTTAAGTAAGTTTAAGTTAACATGGTCGTACTTTCATTAAGTGTATGTTTGGTAAGCACAATAAGCTAACTTATGTCTTATTTAGAGGACTTATAAGCTCTCTGTATTTAAATAAATTTTGTTTGGTTGTATGAACTTATTTGAAAAGTCTGAACTTATCTCAGATGCTACTATTACAAGCGTTTCAAATAAACTCATGGAGCCTTTTGATTTTATTCCTATTTTAACCCTTTAATTTTCTTAGAAAACTACACTATTTTTCGTTAGGTATTAATATATTTTTTTTAATTTCACCACTTTATTAATTGTTAAATGAATATCTAAGAATTATTTTAGTATTGTGAAATTATTATTATTATTATTAATTAGATAAATATATAGAATTATTTTAGTATTGTGCAATTATCATCCTCATCCTCATCCTCATTCTCATCATTATTATTAGTTTAACTATAAATTGGCGTATGAAGGAAATTATAAAAAAAAAAAATCCTCTCCCTAATCTGTTAAAAAAGTATTATATAATTATTGAAAAATTATATATATATATATATATATATATATATATATATATATATATATATATATATATATATATATATATATATATATATAAACGAAATTGGTAATAGAAACAATAATAACAAAATTTACAATCCTAATATTATATAAAATAAATAAAAAATAGTATTGACACTATTATTTTAAACATATACTTTTGTATTTTTGAGCCGGCTTATTAGTTAAATTTGTCAAACGCTTTTATTTAATCAGCTAGCTTTTCGGCTATCAGTCATCAGTTTCCAGCTCTCAAATAACTCATCAACTAACTTTTCAGTTATCAGGTTTGTCCGCCAAACATACCCTAGATATTTTCACTTTTGATTATAAATGTGTTACTTTATGTCTTGAATAAAAAATTCTCTCTTAAAACTTTAAAAATATTAATTTGTTTCTTAAATAAAAATCATCAATTTCTTTTTGAAAATTGTCACTCCTATTCTACTTAAATGTATTACCTTATAATTTGAGTTTTAATTTATTGTATGTTGATTTGATATATATATCACTCCTATATATTAATGCAAAATGCTTCTAACCTATGTGTCTGTTTCGTATGCTTCGATTAATAAATAAAAAATTCTGGTGCTTCGTTTGCTTATGTGTCATCCGAGCCTAATGTTTACCTAATTTAATACTTTTTTTTATTGCATCTTACTTAATTTAATTCTTTTATTATATTTTTTCTTATTCAATACTTTCTATTGATTCTCCTAATATAAAAATAGAAATAAGTCATATATATTTAGTAGATAATATCTAAATTAGTTATTTTAATTAAAATAAAAATTAAATATGAAATAATTTTAATTATAAATTCTTTACTATGAAAATAATTAAATAAATTCTATTGATAATAATAATTTAAAATAATTTATTTTTGGAGTTTCAAATATTATATACAGGTAAAATATGAGTTACTTACAATAATTTAAGTATGTAACTAAATATTATTAATGTGTTCAATCTAAACATAAAAATATTAAATTATATGCTAATAATTAATAAACATTGATTAGACACCAGTACGCATGGGTTGAGAGTATAAGATCTTTTAAATATCTTAAAGCATGTAACTAATAATTATTAATGAGTTTATTCTAAACACTAATATATGAAATAGTTTAATAATAATAATTAATAAAATAGATATTAGACACGGGTTTAGAATGTGACGCATTTTGAGATTTTGTATGTATGTAACTAACATTATTAATGAATTTAACTTAAACATCAAATACAAAATTATTTAATATTTATATTAATTAATAAATAGATTAGACATGTACAAAACACGGGTTATGAATACATTATTTTATTTTTACTTTAGATTTAAAATTAAATAATTATCACAAATATTTTTTATATTTATCTTTTGATAAGTCCCGTATAATACACGGGAGTTACACAAGTAAATATTTATGCAAAATCCTCTTAATGTATGTGTCTACTTCGTATGTTTCGCGTGGATAATAAATTTTTTTGGTGTTTCGGTTGCTTATGTGTCATCCGAATCTAATTTGTACCTAATTTAATATTTTTCTTTTATTGTATCTTGCATGATTTAATATTTTGTTTTTATTATATTTAGCCTAATTTAATAGTTTTTTTTTTGTCTAATTCAATAATTTTCTTTTATACTCCTAATATAATAACATAAATAAGTCATATATACTTAGTAGAAAAAAATCTAAATTAATTATTTTAATTAAAATATAAATTACATATAAAATAATTTTAATTACAAAAAAAAATTATTATGAAAATAATTGAATAAATTGTATTTATAATAAAAGTTGAAATAATTTAATTTTGAAATTTTAAATATTCAATATATGTAAATTATGATATATTTGCAACAATTGGAGTATGTAACTAAATATTAGTAACGAGTTCAATCTAAATATAAAAAAAAATGAACTTATATAATATTGATTAATTAATATTTATCAAACAATGACACAATGCGAGAAGACTTGAAAGTATGACACCTTTTGAATTTTTCAAAGTATGTAACTGTAGTTACTAACAAAATTTATCTAAACATAAAAAAATAAAATAACTTAGTAATAATTAATTAATATAGATTAGAGACGGGTTGAGAATCTAACATCTTTTGAATTTTTATAAGTATGTAAATATAATTATTAATGAATTTAATCTAAATATTAAAATATAATATTAATCAATAATTATAATAATTAATAAACTGAACAAGGAACTGGTTGAAAATACATCCTTTAAAATTTTTATTTTAAATTTGAAATTTTATAATATTTATAAATATTTTTTATACTTAGTTTTTTTATAAATTCCGTGTAATACTAGTTATTTTATATTACAATATATACGATAAAACTTTTTTTCACGTAAAAGTGAGAGTTTTAAAGGGAGAAATTGAATTTACCATTCGTATACGTTTAACAATCGAATAAAAGTTTTGTATTCATTTGATCGTGTAATATGTAAACACACATTTCATAGAGTAAATAACAATTTATCTGACAGCCTCTGTTATTTTTCACATTCAAAATTTACAAAAATCCTAATATTAGGCAGCACGAGTTATCGAATCGAATACTCCCAAATCACAATATCCATTTCGGTTTCAATATATTTTCCCCCAAAATCAATCACTCGTACCACGCACACGCACTTGATCATCAAATCAAATCCCACCGTTCGATCAATTCCCCGAAGCAGAGCAGCACTTAAATACAAGCATCCAATAAAATCCTTTTTTCTCAAACATTCATCAAACTAATAAAGAACGTACCAGAGAAAGAAAATCTCCTTTACGAAAAACGATGTCGTCTGACAACGACTCCCCGTCCCCGCCGGTTGCCGTCGACAATACGCCGTTACTCGGTGATCAGGCCTCCTTCCGGAATCGCCCCCGCTTCCTCCGCCGCCCGCCCAGCCTCCGCGGCGCTGCGCGCTTCCTCCGCCGCGCCAGCAGCCGCGGCCGCGCGATGCGCGAGCCCTCCGTCCGCGTACGGGAAGCCGCGGCCGAGCAAATCGAAGAACGCCAAAGCGATTGGGCTTATTCCAGGCCGATAGTGATCCTCGACCTCGTTTGGAACCTGGCCTTCGTAATCGTCTCGATGTCTGTTTTAATCGTGAGCCGCCACGAAACTCCTTCGATGCCGCTGAGGCTTTGGATTGTTGGTTATGCGATGCAGTGCGTTCTTCATATGGTGTGCGTATGGGCGGAATATAAGAAAAGGTATTCGCTGCGTAATTCTGAAGGTAGCGAGAGGGGACAGCTTAGATATAGCCGGAATAACTCGAATTCTAGCTCCGGAACTGATGAGATGGAGTCTGGGGATTATGTCTCCGAACACCGGCAAACTGATGATGAAGCGAGGTATATTTCAATTGTTTGTTTTTAAATATTTTAATGGATTATTGTAGTTTCAAGGAACTATATTGTATATAATGAATGATTGTATTGTCAATATAATTCAATATCCTATATGTATATCTGAGTCTGCATTATTGAGTAAATTCAGGTGCAGTATTGAGTAAATTGAAATCAATGGCACTAGATTGTCTCTGCATTTTATATGTATATATAACTCAGAAGTGATAAATTATATGAAAGTACCATAAACATTTTTCTATAGCCTTTCGGGCACTTGAATCCTTAAGTCCAATAAGGGCCTAGATGTTTTTGGTAAGGTATGGTTATATTGGTGACTGGAATTGTAAGTGAGAGCATATGCATATGAATTAGCCTATTGATCTAGTCGAATCATTAAAAGAAATTGATGTATAAGTTTCAGGTGGAACATGGCATTTTCATCCACAATAGCTAATATTAAATTTGGCTCCACAAAGATGTGTATCTTAACCCAACTCTGATTTAGTATCACTGCTTCTGCTTAAATTGCTTGGATTTGTTACCAATGCCTCTCATTTGATGAAGTTAATGGGTAACCACTTTTATCTTTCTGAAAGGCTTATTGCCCTCTGTATATTCTTTTATTGCGGTAACTAGAACGATTCACCAAAATATTTGGCATATATTGTAATAGCACAGAAGCATACGGTAGAAAACGTTTAGTCATATTTCAGATGTGGAGAAAGTAATAATGATATCTTGATATCATCTTTTGGCAGTGTTGCTAAACATCTCGAGTCTGCAAATACTATGTTCTCATTCATTTGGTGGATAATTGGGTTCTATTGGGTATCTGCGGGTGGCCAAGACTTGACTAGCGAATCACCTCAGCTTTACTGGTTTGTCCGAGACATGCCTATTGATATTGCTGCAATTGTGACTTACTTTTTCATTTTTGGTTTATGAATTATGAATTATCTTATATCATTTGCAGGCTTTGCATTACGTTTTTGGCATTTGATGTGTTCTTCGTTGTCATTTGCGTTGTTGTGGCATGTCTCATTGGACTTGCTGTTTGCTGCTGTCTACCATGTATTATTGCAATCTTATACGCAGTTGCCGATCAGGTAGGTCTTGCCATAGAATCTTAGGCTGTGTTTGTTTCGGGATTCTTGAGACCCGGTTTTGGACTTCCATTTCAAAAAATATGTATTTGAAAATCCTAATCCTAAACCGACCTATTAACCTATAATAGATTTAAAAATAATAAAAAATAAAAATTCAACATTCCCTTTTTTTCTCAATTTATATATACAATTTGGGTGTCAAATTGTAGATATCGGTTAGAAGATTAATTTGCTATATTATTCATCTAAAATAGATAAGAAACAAAGAGGTTATGGTGATTTGAGGTTTTGAGTATAAAGAAAATGAGAAGACGTGATATGACATGCTACGGTAACAAAACCTTCGTATAAAACTCTAAACAAACAAGGCTTTTACTATTTATTTGGACTTTTAAAATCAAATCCTAAATCCTAGGACTCTAGACACCACGAAAATCCCAAACCAAACACAGCCTTAGGGTTTGTACCATGAATCTCTAGTGATTGCTAGTGGTCATATTCAAGTGTGACCTTATTACAATGAACTATCTTAGACTATATGCTACTTCTGATTCCAAGATAATGTTTTTTTAGTGACTTTAATTTGTTACGCAGTTTTTATTGAGTGATTTTCGACATTATGTCACAGGAAGGAGCTACTAAGGAAGACATTGAGAGGCTACCTAGATTCAAATTTCGCAAAATTGGTGACTTTGAGAAGGAAAATGGTGAAATCCAAGAATCATTTGGTGGAATAATGACTGAATGCGACACTGATTTGCCCACAGAGCATGTCCTTCCCCTCGAAGATGCTGTATGTTCAGTTAGACTGCTTACCTATTCTGAAATGCATTCTATGAATGCATTTAAGTTAATTACGTGAATGTTTTACTCTTTCATGGAATGTTTAAAAAAAAAAAAATGCTTTTAGAATAGGAAGTGATTTATTGTAGCAGAAGCTAAAAGTAGTTGAGGGTCAGAAGTTCATAGTGTTTGCAAATAGAAATTAAAACTTGATTTAATTTTTGTTTTTGATCATAAACTTGAATTAGTTAAAAGAAAGAGTTTTGTGAATAAGTTGTAAAAGTGCTTATTGTTAGCAAAAGTCAAATTTGAAGCTGAGTCAGCACATTTTCCATCCTTTTAAGTTTAAACTCAATCATTCCTATTTGTCGCATTTTGATTTTTTTTTTTGTCATATTTTATTCGTCACTTTTTCATCACCAAGCAGCATTAAATGTTACTTTTCTAATTTTACCCCTCTTAGTTAACTCATTCTTTTTAATATTTATTTGTGGGGGTGGGGGTATTATGGTCATTTAATACCACCCTTAATTTGCGTGAAATACCCAACACCAGATATAATGGGGTGGAGGGAGTTCCTTTCTATCTTTATTTTTCCATGCATTACATTAAAAACACATTTGATTTCTGAATGTTCTTTCTTTGATTTGCAGGAATGTTGCATTTGCCTTTGTGTTTACGACGATGGAGCTGAACTGCGTGAGCTCCCCTGTCGCCACCATTTTCACTCGGCTTGCATAGACAAGTGGTTGCACATAAATGCCACCTGTCCTCTATGCAAGTTCAATATACTGAAAAACGGCAACCAAACTGACAGCGAGGAAGTATAATATGGGGAAAAGCAATTATTACAATCAGCGAGGATATGCTCATCTATTTCTGATGTTTAGGTGTTGCTGTTGTACCAAACACCTCTCCCGCTTCGAATTACAATGCGACAGCTGTACGTTTGTCAGCCCTATTGCGGCCCTTTGTTCTTTCCGCGCGTTGATTGTACATGTTTTTCGTTAGTTATGGGGAGCTTCTTGTTTCTTTGCCCACATTAGAAACGGGAGTTGAAACTTTGTGAAATGTTTCAGTTTATTTTAGAGATATAAGCTGTGTATGTAATACTATTTTGTAATGTTATATAGAATACACACTGATAGCCACCGGAGCTTTGATGTATTATTATTGTTCAGGTGATGACTTGAAATAAAAGTTCTGTGCTACGTGATGCTAGCCTAACGGAGTACATAGTGTCAGGCATAGCCCAAATTGCAGTTTTTTAGGGTTCTTTATTAGTTCAAGTCTTTTTTTTTTGTTGTTGTTTTAGTTCCATGGCAGCCTCCTAGCTCAAAAACTTATCTGTCGCCACCTATTGACACCAACACAATAGCACAGAGACACCAACACACTAACACAATAGCACAGACACAAAACAAGAGCAATGACGAACCACTCGAACCACCACCATAATCCAATGAAGAGAGGAAAAAAGAAAGAAAAAGGAGCAAAAATGAGGCATTTGGGTCCGGATTTCAGAACGGCCTAAGTGCGCTAGGTTCCCAAAGTTATAGGTCGTTCGGAAATTCGGACTTGAACGCTTCCTAGGCCGTTCGAGATCCAAAGTCGAATACTTTCTTTTTCCTTCTTTGGTGTTGGCTTCTGCCGCTGCTCTTCTCTTCTCATTCTCCCTTTCTTAGATCTTTTTGTATATGGAATTCTGATTTGATTTTGGTTTGTGGTTTGCGAGCCTTTTTGTTAGATTTTGGTAAGACGGTGATTTGCATCTCGTTCTTTTATTCCCTCCATTAATGGACAATGACGTTGGGAGGTGGTGGAGGCAGCAGAAAGAGGACGGTGAGATGGCGGCGGCGGCGGCCGGAAGGGGATGGCGGTGGAGCAAGAAAGGGGGTGGAGGGGAGAAGGTGAAGGTGAGGTGGCTTCTACCTCGTGAGCCCAGAGATTAATGACCTTTGTTACCACATTTCTTACCATAATTTCATTTTTCATTTGTCAAAACACTAAATTTTTACTCCCGCCATTGAAACCGCTCACGCTATCCGAAGACAGGAATGCGTACAACAACTCCAGCAAGACACCTTCAGCAATGATGGGTAAGTACTCTTCTTTACTTCAATCTCCTTATTTTTTGGGGCTTAATACCTAATAATTATTGCTTATCGCCTTTTCCTCTGCTTTTGTTTTTCTTCTCCTGCCCATTTATTTTTTTAAGTCACTTCCTCGGAATCCGATTCTCAGAACCCAAACTATGACAAAACGTGGAATCATCCAATAGCTCAGAACCAGTTTCAATCGAGGAAGAACCTCCCCTTCGAAAAAACAAGAAGAAGAATAAAATCCCCCTAAGTCTGGTTTGAGGGATGAACTCCAAGAGCGAACTGCTCGTATTCGCCAGGGCATTGTGACCCTTCCGTGGGGACAGAGTCCCCCAGTTCCAAATCTCTTTCTGATCCAGACTTTTTACCCAACCCAGTATCCGTGTACATTCTTCCTCTCATACCCATCTTCCACATATTTCTACCAGGGGAATAAGGGTAGTGCGTACCAACACCTGGTTGTTGCCGAACCGCGAATTGCTACTTCTCTCCCTTGAAAACCTCTGCCTCCCTAACCACATAGAACCTGTTTTCCAAGCCTCTTGAAGAAAAAATGTTATTGAGAAACCACCACCAAATCATATCACTCACTTTGAGGACCACATATCTACATGGATCAAGTTTCTTCTTCACCCTTTTCTGCTTCAAGTATCCGAGAGATATAACTTTCCCCTCCTGCAGTTAATGCGATGCGTTTGATCTCCGGCTACCTGAAATTATGGTTACTCTATCAGTCAGAACCGGACGTAGAGTTTTTCTATTTATGTTTTATCTTAAAAGGACAAAAAGGTTCCTTTTATCTCTCTATTAGGAACAATGCCCATTTTTGTACCAACACTTCTGCCAAGGTGCCCAATTGGTGCACCAAGTTCTTCAACTTGGACTTTCTTGACTGAGTAGACGAGAGTGCCCCTCCTTTAGCTAAGATTACAAAGACATAGCCCAGCCCTGCTAACCGAACCAGGTATGAAGCTCGAATAACGACCTAGAATAAGCGAGTCATCGACGTGGTGTTGCTAAACAAGTCTGAACGGGTCTTTTTTTTATTTTTTTATTTTATGCTGGTCTGAGTAGACGACCTCTTTCTCCTCTATCGTGGTCCCAATTTGGTACGACCTCTACTAGGAAAATCACTCACTTCCTTATTATATCTTATATCTATTTCTTAAAACTAACCACCTTTTCCCTTTACTTGTACTAGAGAGTAGACGTGTTGATCGGTTGGGCGGTCGGCGGTTAACCGCGTGTTGTAAACGCGTTGACCGGTTACGATTAACCGTTGACCGGCGGTCACGGTTAAAACCGTAACCGTCAACCGGTTCCCGGCGGTTAGGTTACGGTTAACCAAACCATTAACCTTAACCACCGTGGTTAATCGGCGTTAACCGATTTTTTTTTTAAAAAAAAAGTGACCAGTCGATCGACGGACTGCGCGTCTGTGGATTAGCCGTTGAAAATCAACGGCTGAGATCAACTAGCCGTTGATGATCGACGGCTCAAATTCAAAAGAAAATAGCCGTTGGGCGGTTTAACCGCTACGTTAACACCGGTTTATTAATGGTTTTTAATTTTTATTTTATTTTTTTTTTTTTTTTGCAGATTTTGACACCTATAAATACCCTACTCTCCAACACCAATTCTCACACTAATTCATCTACTATTCTTCTTCTTCTCTTATATTTTCAAGGTTAAAGAAGTCAAGTTTCTAATTTGTGCAAGAAATAATATTATCAATAATATTCTTATTCATTCCTAATCTCGTTTTACTTAATTCTCTTTTATAATATCACTATGGCAAGCTATTCCCGTGATATCAATACCAACACTCCAACTTTTTCTCGTCGAGGTCGAGGTCTAGGTCGAGGATCTCGACGAGGATCTTCGGCCGTCGCCGGAGATTACGTTTCCGATGAGATGACGGCGGAAGAAGTTGAAAACCTATATAATCAAATCAACTTCGACTCGCAACAAACCTATTATCAATGAAGGCCGTCAATTTGGATGAAGATGAGGAGGAAGCGACGGGTGATATGCCGCCGCCTCAATCGAAACCGAGGGAATTTGTTTCTCTCATCTTCCGATTGCATTTCACAAAAAAGAAGATCAACGGCGAATCTCGAGCGCAATGCAATTAATACAATTCTCATTACGCCTTCGGTTCTAAAAATAATAAAGGCTACGGGTCGCTCAAATACTACATGGAGAAGAAGCATCCCGACAAATACGGTCCCGGTAGTTCTCAAACACAACTTAACTTCTCATCTTCATCT
The DNA here is from genome assembly GCA_014905375.1 of Phtheirospermum japonicum. Taxonomy (NCBI): domain Eukaryota; kingdom Viridiplantae; phylum Streptophyta; class Magnoliopsida; order Lamiales; family Orobanchaceae; genus Phtheirospermum; species Phtheirospermum japonicum. Next base: position 845,697 of record BMAC01000299.1, on the reverse strand, counting down.
ACCGCCGCCGGCAGGACCGGCGGCCAAGGTACGAGTTCTTCTACTTTATTTCAATATACCGAAAGTGGTCATCAAAAGTTTCTTGCAAAATTTGTTTCCGTTATAAGTCTTCCTTTTAATCATGCGCATAGTAGTCATTATGAAGATTATACTAGGGGTGCATTTAATCCATGTAGCACTTGGATTTCACGAAATAAATTAACTCGCGATATTGAAAAAATGGTCAGTGAGTATAAATTGAATTTGATTTCAATATTTTATAGTTTGCCTCATGGCGTCTCTATATGTTCGGATATTTGGTCGGATCATTTTAAAATTATAATTATATGGGAATTACTTGCCATTGGATTGATAATTCTTGGACTTTAAACGTTTAATTGCATATAGAAAGTTCGATAGCCAACATACGGCGGTGAATATTTCGAAAAAAATCTCCACTGTTTTGTCCGAGTATCATTTAACTAACAAAATTTTTTCAATTTCATTTGATGCCACCGCTAATACGGCTAGTTTAGAATTGTTAAAAATTACTTGTCCACCCGCTATTGGCGGCAAATTTTTTCATATTAGATGCATTTGTCATATTTTGAATTTATGTGTTCAAGATGGTTTAACTCTTTTTAAATCTAAAATTCAACC
>BMAC01000299.1:800061-844589 GCA_014905375.1 Phtheirospermum japonicum | reverse complement strand
GCAAGTTAATTCTAATATTAAAAGTTAAAATTTTAATTTTTAATATTATAATTAAAATCAAGTCCTTATTTTTTTTAAACTTATTCCCCCCCCCCCCTCGTTCGACTGCTACACAGTCGATCGACAGATTTTCAGTCGATCGACATAATTTTAGTCGATCGGCTGCCTTCCCAAAACCAAAACTCACTGTCCTTCAGTCGATCGACTGCTTTAAAAAAAATGGCGATTAACCACTGGTTTTTCAGTTTAACTGTAACCTTAACCGGTTCTCAGCCGGTTAGGTTACGGTTAACCAAAAACCGGTTAAATTAACCGCCGGTTAATTAACCAACCGGTTATAACCGAAACAACACCTCTACTAGAGAGCATCATTTTCTCCAGTGAATCTGAGCCAGAGAATAACACTATTACCTCAAAGTCCATTGATCAGGCTATCACAGAAACGTCCCAGGAGGGAGATGATCCTCCAGAAGAGGTTGTCAGCGACCTGGTCTGTAATAGAAATAAAAGAAAATAAGTTGGGATCTCTGACCACTCCACTACTCTTTCTACTGCACTGGGACCATCTCAGATATAGGCGTGCGGCCTGAATCTCCCCGCCCTCCAGTTATATCAAAAAGAAACAAGCGGACCAAAACTCGCAAATCAGCCAGCTCAGCATCTTCATCTATGTCAGAAAGGCTAATTAATTGTGTGGACGTTAACCAGTTCCTGCCCTTTCTCCAAGCGCAAATGCTTCTTTCTGACCAGAAGTTGCTCAGTGGCATGAGCCCGCCTCACCGAGTAGCCTTAGCAGCTCGCAATCTTGCCCAGGTAATTCCTAATATTTTCTATTGGTCTTTTGCTATTATTCTTCATTCTTCTATGATTCCATTACAACTATAACTTTTTGCAAATGGCTCCGAGCATTGTGTTGATAGTCAATGACATCTTAGAGCACTCCCAGCAAATAGAAGAGGATGCCGAGTGGAGAGATCGAGCCAATAAGATGATGGAGAACTAGACCCAACAACTCTCCCTTACCTAGAAGAATCTGGAAGAAGTCCAACACCAACTCCGGGCTCGTGACAACGAGCTTGAGACCTTCAAAACACAGAACGGCTATTTGGAGAGCGAGATTCAGGCCCACCAGGAGACATGAAATAAGCTCCAAGCTGAGCTGACCTATCTTCAAGTGAATATGCAAAAGAGAGGTGGATGTGCAAAAGATAGAGGAGGAAGCTCATAATAGGGGAATTGAGGTGGGTCGCCGAGCGTTATTGGTTAGCGAGGTGGACCGCGAGTTCCTTGAGGCCTATCGTACTGACCTATTGATGATCTACCACAACACGACTGCTTTCCTCCACCAGGTTGGGGTTGGGGCAAAGTTGTACTTTAAGATAGCCATCGAGAGAGACAATGAACAAATAAAAGCTTCAGGTTCGTCCTTCCAGGTAGATATGAAAACTGCAAAAATGAATCTCCCACAATTTAATTTTTGGAAAGGCGACCTCAATCAACCCATGAAAGCAACCTGGTGGACGAGATGTTGTCGGAATGGTTCCCGAGCTCAATGTTCCTCTTGACTTCCTGGTTTCCCGTCCACAGTCTTCTGCAACTGCCCCATCGGATAGCACCGTCTAAAACAGCTTCCCACCTTTTTCTTTGTAAAGCAATGTTTAAAACAACTCATGACAAATTTTGTATGATATTATCATCATTGTGATATCCTTTCTTTTTCTTACTTGATTGTTTACATTTTTCTTCCTGCCCGTCCTTGTATTTATTTTCTAAAATTCATATTAGTGGGTAATATCTAGATGGAAAAAAGAACACTTACCTGGTTTATCTACAAGCTAGTTGATTTGAACCTTAATACCTTAATACAACATGCATAACCCAAGATCTAGTTCTCCGAACCATAAACCATTCTTCCAACCAATTATATCTGAAAACAGTAAACCATAAATCATTCTCACAACCTTAAACAGGTTGATCAGAATATTACAACCGTAATCATAAACCATAAAATCATAATCACATAATACGAACGACAATAGGCCAGTCAAAAACCATAATCATAAGCCATAGAATTATAATCATTGATTTGACCTAAAACAGGCCAGTCAGAAACCATAATCATAAATCATAAAATCATTAATGAAAGACCATTACCTGCAAGTGCATACCCATAATTTTATAACCATTGGTGACGTAAAATTGGTCAACCCACAGGTGCTCATCTATATGTATTCACCCATAGTTGTTCATCCATCACCGACCTTCTTTAAGATTGATTAAACCTTCCCTTTTGGGGTCAGCCAGGATGTAGTTTCAACCTTCTTTCAGATTGACCAAGCCTTCTCCTTTCGGGGTCGGCTAAGATGTAGTTTCAACCTTCTATATCGGGCCCTATGAGTATCGTAACATTGCATCCATAAAGAAATTCCATTAATAGATAAACATATTTGATACCTCATAACTTATAAAACCCCATAGAAATACTCATAAACTAATATATAATAATGACAAAGGTTCCCATACCAACTATGCGTAGTATCTCCTTCAGTGACAAACATTCCAAGATCTTGGAATACGTACCTTTCTTCTGATTATCCTATAGAATATTAGCACCACCCTTCAGAATTTTGGTTATTTTAAAAGGCCCCACCCAATTTGGGTCTAACTTTCCCGTAGGGTATATTGCATCTGCCCGCCTACCTGAAACTGTCTTTTATTCACCTTTTGATTGTAAGCGGCTTGTATTTTGTGCTTGTATCTCTCCACCCTGGCTATAACTCTTTCTCGCTTTTCATCTATCAGCTACAATGCCTCTCTAGCTAGTTGTGCATTTATCTCATGATTAGATTCAATCACCCGATGAGATCCAACAGCTATTTCCGCCAGGATAACTGATTCCATTTCATGCACCATGCTAAACGGTGATTCTCCAGTGGTATTCCAGGGTTCGTTCGATATGCCATAACACTGATTGTAATTCTTCTGCCCACAAACCTCCGTCTTTCTCCAACCTCAACTTGATGCCTTCTATAATAATTATATGTGTAACCTCAACCTGCCCATTGGCCTACGGATATGCTACTGAGGCAAACCGTTGCTTTATGACTCTCGTTATATCAATCCTGCATTATCCTCCCTGTAAATTATGCACCATTGCCGGATACTAACACTTGTAGAACCCCATACCTACCAAAAATACTGTCAAAAATAAAACCTTATATGGTTTGTTCCTTAATATTGGTTACTGCTTCCGCCTCCACCAATTCAGTGAAATGATTTACCGCCACCACTATGTGTTGCTTTTGTGATACGATTCTGGGGGAGGGGTCACGATGTCAATCCCCTGTTGTGCAAAAAAATCATGATGACCTCATCACCATCACGTCTTCAACGTGCACATGTATAATGGGAGCATGCATCTGACACTTTTTACAAGTCATCACCAATTCTTCTTCCATCTTCTTCATCTTGGGGCAAAAAAAGCCAGCCCGCAGTGCCATATCTACCAAAGATCGACTCTTTGCATGGTCCCCATAATACACCTCGTGTATTTCTTTAAGAGCCCCTACACCTTCTGCTGACGACAAACACTTTAGGTAGGACCTCAAGTGCGACCTCTTGTACAAACTCCCATTTATCAAACAAAAACGTGTTGTTGTTCTTGCCTCTTTAGTGGATAATTAGACCATACCTTACGTAACTTGATTTAACAATGTTAGAACATGTGTCCGCCAATCTTCTTCTATGTACACCTCCATTACCTTTCCTTCCTCGAATCCCACACTACTAACCGGTAGCTCTATCAAAGTTATTGTCCGTGTGCTGCAGTCCCTTAGTGCACCTGCTATCTTGGCAAGTTGATCAGCCCATACGTTCTCCGACCTTGTCAAGTGCTCCACCTTAAACTCCTCTAAGTGTGTTGCTATCTATTTCATCATCTTTAAATATTCTTTCATCTACTCTTATCTGGCTTCAAAAGTTCCATTATACTGACATGCTACCAACTGAGAGTCCGTATATGCCCACAGACGACCTATACTCAGGTCGATTTCCATCTTCATACCATGCAACAACGCTTCACATTCTGCCTCACTATTAGACGCCTTAAAGCTAACTTGGTGAATAATCTAGGTTCTCTCCTTCTGGACTGGTTAAGACAATCATAATTACAGTCCTACTTGTCATAGTAGACCCATACACATGTACTAGCCACACCTTTCCCCATGTTTCCTCCTCATCTGATCACGTCATTTCTTGCAAGAAATTCGCCAGTGCTTGCGCCTTAATAGCATTCCACGACTCGTAAACATTGTCGTATTTATTGAGTTCTACCGCCCATTTGACTAGGCAACTTGACCAGGCAACCTGACACATTAGGTTTACTCAGGACTTGTTTCAATGCTAAATTAGTTCTTCTTTTGTCCCAGGAAATAAGGTCGTAACTTCCTAGCTGTATATACCAAAGCATAACCTCCTTTATCTGGTGTTGTTCAGCACCTCGCAACATCCTGATCACGTAATAAATAGATTTCTGAATACTCCCTTCCTCCTAAATCAACATTGAACACTACAAAAAACAGCAGTTTTCCGAGGGAAGTGTTCCCCCTTGGTATTTTTCGAGGGCAAAACTGAGGGACTACAAAATCCCTCGATTTTTTCCGAGGGAAAAATATCCCCTCAGAAATACGGTGCCACTATTTTCCGCCATAATTACCGAAGGAAAAACCGAGGGGTTTCCGAGGGAACATAGCCCTCGAAAAAACCGAGGGAAATAAATATCCCTCGAAATTTTATTATTTTTATTTTTTAAAAAATTACAAAAAACCGAGGGGAGGGTTTTCCCTCGGTTTTAAACCGAGGGAATAGTGATCCCTCGGTTTTTTATTTTTTTTTATTTATTAAAAATAAAAAAACAAAACCGAGGGAATGTCTATTCCCTCGGTTTAAAACCGAGGGATTCACATTCCCTAAAGTAGAACTAAAGTAGATATTTTGTTAACAAGGGAATTTCTGCCAGTTATTCTTTCAGCTTCTCAAAAGCATTAGCCACCTTTATTGTCCACTCAAATTTAGATCCTTTTCTCAATGTTTTGAAGAAGGGAAAACCCTTTCCACCGACCGAGAAATGAACCTGCTTAGACCGTCTATCCTTCCTACTAAGACTTGTACTTCTCGCAACGTGCGGGGTTGGGCTATATCTATTACTGCTCACACTTTTTCTGGATTTACTTCAATTCCTCGTTCTGTTACCATATAATCTAAAGAATTCCCAGACCGTACTCCAAAGGAACACTTTGGGGGATTTAAATGCATCCCATACTGTCGCGAAATCAAGAAAGATTTCCTTAAGTCCCCAACGTGTGACTCTGCTTTCCTACTCTTTACCAGCATATCATTCACATAAAATTCCACAGTGACACCTAATAACTCTTTAAACATCATATCTACCAATTGTTGATAGGTAGCTCCTGCACTCTTTAACCCAAATGCTATAGATACAAAATAATAGGTTCCCGTCAATGTGATGAAACTCACCTTCGGCTGATCTTCAGGTGCCAAAGAGATTTGATGGTAGACCTGCAACGCATCCATCATGCTTAACAGTTCGCAACTAGATGTTGAATTGACCAACTGATCGATGCGTGGTAGCGGCTAATGATGTTTGGGGCATGCCTTGTTTACTTTGCGAAAGTCAATGCACATTCTCCATTTATCTCTCGACTTTGGTACCATGACCACATTTATAAACACTCTGGGAACTGGATCTCCCTTATGTGTCCCGCCCTTAGTAGTTTTGTATCTCTTCCTCTATTATTCCATCAAAATCCATGTTAAAATGCACCATTTTTTGTTTCACCGGCCAGATAGCTAGATCTGCGTTCAAATAGTGTTGCTCCACTTTCGGATCCACCCCTACCATCTCGTTATCTCCGAATGAAAAGATGTCTCTTAACTCCTTTTAGTAGTTTTATAAGTTCTTCTAGTATGTTCCCCGGTAGCTGACTCCCTATTCTTGTTATAAAACCTTACTGACCATCCACTATCTCTATTTCTATAAGCTCTTCATGAGTTCGCACAAATTTAATCCTTAGACTTAGCCTTTTTACTACTTAGGATTCCTTCTCACACATTACCATTGCATTCCCTTTTGCCTTCAGTCATCCCTTTGCGTACGGTAGTTTGATAGCATGACTTCACGACTCACTGATCGGCCTCCACCTCTCCTACCTATTCCCCTACAAGATACTTAACACTCATGAGATATGTAGATGTAACATCCTAAAACTCATTGAGAGCAGGTCGCCCCAATATAATGTTGTATGCCGAGTAATCTTTTATCACCAGAAATTTGAGCTTCTTTTCCACCCGAAATTCACCTTATCCTGAAGCTACCTCCAGGATCAACTCTCCATATGTGATGACTTGAGACCCATTGAATGCATAAACAGGTGTCTGCACAGGTCTCACTCTTACCTCTACTCCCATCTACTCTAAACAATGATGATATATAAAATATTAACTGAGCTCCCATTATCGGTGAATACTCGGCCGACGTCATAATTATCCACCTTTGATCGTATGATGATTGCATCATTATGTTTCATCTGCAATCCTCTTCTTTCTCCTATGTTAAAACATATAACTGGCCCCGAAGGTGTTGGATGCCAATCAACAACCGCAACCTCCGAAGGACCTAGCTTAGCAGCTTTTGCGTGATTTTCTCGTGCACTGTCCGAGTCCCCATCAGTTGGCCCTCCTAAGATCATGTTAATCCTTCTCCTATTATTATTGGGCTCTCCATTCTCTATACGGCCTTCTGGTGCCTCCCTTCTTTCTGCATGACCACCCTTTCTTCCTCCTAAAGGAGGTCCTGGGAGCGCTCTCTTTGAGCTTGAGCCTTATTCTGTTAAACGAACTCTTTTAAATGACCTGCAACGATTAGTCATTCAATCTCCTTCTTCATATGCCGATACCTTTCCATGGTATGCCCATAGTTATTATGACACCTGCAAAAATATTCAGATTTGGGGTGGGTGGGTATCTCTGTATAATTATCTAACCACCTCAAGATGTTAGGTTGTTGTCTCTCAATTAAGGTGAATATCATAGCATGTCCTTCTCTCAATGTCATAAACTCCCCGAGATCATTGTCTTCAACTCACCTGTCGGTTCCTGCACCAATCGTGGCCTATCTACTTACTCCCATGTCCAATCTCTTTTTATCTCGAACAGGTGGAGGGAAGTATCTAACCTGTCATCGTTGACTTTTCCTAGGCTCTGCCCTTTGATTATTGGCTTCTCTTTATATTCGTGCTCATGAGCATAACATAATCTTCCTTCCTCTTCAGCTTCCTCCACCTGAACATATTTTTTACTTCTATCTAGCAGTTCCTCGAATATAAGGGGAGGTCTCTTAGCTAGCGACTTTTCTAACCCCCCACCTCCACCCCCGCTACAAAACCCTTGGGTGAAGAATCCCATCTTCACCTCTTTCATTGCGGTGGGTACCTCCAAGCTAGATCTAGTAAACCTGGTAACATAATACTTTAGCGACTCCTCTCTTTTCTTGGTATGTGTTCTAACACTGGAAAAATATGTCAGGAAAGAAGATTTCAGCCTTTTAAAACTAGTGATGTGCCCCGGAGTGATCCGGTGGAACCAATCTTGTGCTAGCCCCTTCAAGATAGACAAGAATGCTCAACATGATGATACTGCATCTGTAAACTGTCGTAACACTGCTTCATTCTCAAACCTTCGTATATGTCTCACCGGGTCCGACAATCCTTCATAGAAAAAATCTAATCCTTTATATCCTCTAGGTAGCGTGGACTTCAATATCTCTTCGAAGAACGGGTGTCCTCGGTCTCCTTCCACCTTGCCTCCTGCGACTAGTTTTTGTAAAGCTTGTAATGTCGCTTGAATGTCTCTCATAGCTCTAGAAATGGGAAGTGCGTTGTCTTCCTCGTATCCCACCCTCCTCTTATCCCTTTTCTCGAATCTTGCATGATTTTTTATAGCCAGTCCAGTCTCCAGACCTCCAGGAAAAGCATGAAAAAAAACGGCTTCGTATGGCTGACCGGCGATTACTAGCGATTCCGGCTTCATGCGCCCCTTAATTACTAGACCGACCTGCTATAATAATTCCATAAACACCTAGCGAAGATATGGGTTCTCCATAACCTTCCTCGACATTTTCCTCCCAGTCTTTCTCCTCTTCTGACGAGTACAACATACTCCTCTCCTGCCTTCTTCCTCGGGTAGCTGTTCTCAGCGATTCCTGCCAATGTGGATCCTTGGTCTGAACTTTTCTAGTGCGAGGAGCCCGTGCGACCTCGGTTTGATTCTCTAAGTATTTTCATTTGTTTTTCTCGCCCCCTTGTTCGTCCACTTCTTCATCACTGTTAAGTCCTTCATCTATAATTTTTTGCATGGTCTTTGGTGGTATGTCTTTGAATAGATTCTGAAACATCCCTTTCTTAATGTTGAGGTGCTACCCCGACATCTGATTCCACTCCTCCGAGCCCACGCTCACATGTCCTGATCGTCCCTTTTCAATTATTCATGGTCCTTTGTGCCCCTTCTTCCCTTGCACTGGCATTGTGTCTATCTTCATATTTTCTACGCCCATAGCCGATATCTATTCGCTGGTGGCTGTCAGAACAATGGCGTTGTTAACTTCTTCTCCCTTTCCAGAAAAATCTAGCATCCATGGGGTTATGTTCCTCAGTTTCATAGCTATGTAACCCATACTTTCGCTCAAGAACTCGATGTCCCTCGTATTCCCATAAACGGCCCACTTGGTATAACCAGAAAAATTGGCTTAGCAAGAAAGAGGTTGACTTGCCTTGAGTTGCATTCTTGAACATGAACGACCTGCAAAAACCCAAGTCGAACAGCCTTGACATAGGCCCTCCGATGCTTAGGTCAGCAACCTTATATTATTGACAAAATAAGAGATTTTTGAAAGTAGAAAAAATCAACTTATAGAGAAAAGAAAGTGAGGCCTTATATAGACATCAGAGACATACGCCCCAAACTAAGGTTTTAGCTCCATACCAAATCTCCATGATTAAGAAACTATCACATATTAAGACTCTCGTTCTCTTAAGTTACTATAATAACCACGTTTCATATTGATTTGGAACCTTCTACCATGTTTATTGACCAGCCGGGGCCTTATAACCATATTTCACCATAAGATCATATTATAATATTATCATAATTACCATAGTTTTTTCAAATGTCGGGACCTAAAACCTTCTACGTCTTTTGCTACCTCCTTATTGTATTAGTGTCTGTTAGAGGCCAATTTCCTTATTCCGCGACCAGATCTCTGGGACCTCATTTATGCGACCTGTTACCCGCGACCTCATTTGTGTGACTTGTTACCCGTGACCTCGTAACTGTTTTAACTAGTTGCTCTGAGAGACCATGTGACCTGATTGAGTCTCATGCGATCTAATCTTAATATATAAGCTTCTTAAGAACCCCGTTATCTTACTCCACCTACCTGGCGAGCTAATTTTCGATACCACATCAGGCCGCATTGATGAATTATCCATCATGCCATAATTCATAACCAATAAATCATAGTGAAAAAATCAATATATTATAATACAAAAACCAATACATTATAATACGAGTTAGAAATTTTTAAAAAATCAATACCATCATAATACAAAAACCAATACAAAAAATCTGAAATTACGATATTAGAGAGTTGTGAAAAAAGGAAAGCAGGTGGCCTTACTGAGTATGATTCATCAATATGGCCTAATACAAGTGTTTGACTTATTTTTATTTTTTTCACCGAACAAACGTATATGTTGTGAAATGACTTGACTTGTTAAGTTAAATTGAGAAAAAAAAAAAGGAAAATAGAAATTGAAGTTATCGAAGAGTATCTCAAATGATCTATCTATCTATCTATCTAAGTTAGGTTCCAGGTAGCACCCTTGGTGAACCTCTAAATGGTCTAGGTTTGTGCACACCAAAAAATTACACATTAACCCAAAGTTTATTAGGCAGACATGTAAGATAAGGATCTTTCGATTAGAATATAGGTAGAATCACTACAAAAAAAGGATTTTACCGAGGGGAAAATCCCACAGTAGTGATAAAGTTCCCCTCGAGGGAAAATTTTTCTCGATAAAATTTACCGAGGGTAAATGTGCCCTTAGTAAATTATTTGAGGGAGTTTGTTAAATCCTGAAAATTTGAGTTTGATAGCCTCGAAAAAACCAAGAGCATTATAACCCTCGGAATAACCAAAGGAAGAAAAGCCTTGAAAAAACTGAGGGCAAAAATCCCCTCGAAAATTGAGGGTAGAGAGGCCTTCGGTTTTTCCGAGGGTCTCATTACTCTCGATTTTTCCAAGACCATTATTGCCCTCATTATTTTTCAAAAAAATAATTTTTTTAATTATTATTATTAATCCCACTTTTTATTTAAAATACCCCAAAAAATTCACAAACTAAAAACAAAACATTTAAAAAATTTATCAATAAACAAGCAAATAAATTAACTAATTATATAAAATTCATAAAATTTACAATGATTCTATTTTTTCAACAAAAAGATCAAAGATTTATAAAAAAAATGATCAGAGGAGTCCTATGACGGGGGAGGCTGCGACAGGTACTGCTGTAATCGAGCTAACAACTCGGTCATCTATGCGTTCATCTTCCGTTGTTGCTCACGTAATAGTTCAAACTCATTGTACCTCTGTTTCATCACTTGCTGAGATCTTATCTTGGCTCTAGCTCCTCCCTCTGCGTCTGGAGCTCTCTTACCTGAGTTCTGTCGTGTTGGGAGGAGGATGAATCACTGCCTGTAAAATCCTTCGTAGCAGCCACCAACTTCCCGAATCAGTCGGTACCGTAGTCTCTGCCTCTTACTTGACCTGACGACGTCGAGATAAATAAGGTCAGGGTCAATCTCGTTACTTGGATCCTGTGAAAAAGTATGTGCCTCATCTAGAAGTCGCTCGTACTTCGCCTATAATATAAGCCGTTAGTAATTTCTACATTAAAACCAAAAAATAATTTATAACATAAAAAGAGACTTACATTAGTATTACTATATCTCGTATCGACCCATTTATCATCGTCCTTCTTGTGCATTTTTACAAAAACCTGGTACAGAGTGGCCGGTTCACCCGTCTCTCGTTTCTATATCTAAATGAAATTATAAGATAATAACATTAAATAAATAAATAATGTATTATGGTCTAAATTTACTTTCGATATCATAAGAACAATAAATCGTAAATATAGACCCCTAGTGCGCTTCGACATCCCAGTACTCAGATCAGCAGGCTCGCTCCGCCTATTGGCACTGCGCTGTTCGTACCTCTTCTTGTTCTCGGGCTTATCCCACTCTACATTCCATGCCCTAATTGAAATGCATGATATATAAAATTAAATCATTTGTAATAATAAAAAAATTTAATTTAATAAAAAGACATAATAAAATTATTTACCTCCAGACCCCTCGTCAACGATCCTCAGCGGCTAAACAGTTTGTGAAGTCATTTACCTCCATCCGCCAGCTGTATTCGAGCTGCAAAATTTCTATGAGACGACCATAATAATCATACTCGACTACCCCATAATTTGATCCTTTAATGCATACTCCACTACTCGATAGTTAAATGATATGCATCTCGAGATTGAACAACTTACGTAATATTTGAACCAATTGACAAATTTATTTTTCAATTTTTCGTTGAGCCTATTATCTGTAATGTTTGGTTGGAGACATTGACTGCTCCCCGTGTAAATACTGCATCATTTTTAGAAAACTGAGTAAAAGATTATTAGTACAGTATATATACATTTACTTACAAAATTAAAAAAAGTATACGTACCTAACATAGTCTTGGACCTTTTTGAAATTTAGCAAAATGTATATTCTTGCGGCGTTGTATTCTATTTCGTTCAGGAATTTTTTTCCCTTTGTACCAAATATCTCCCCATATTTTTAATAACCGAGGGAATTGATTCCCCTCAATTTTCTCAAATAAAAAAAATCTAAAATTTTGAAAAAAAAAAAACGTATTTACCGATCAATTACTATTTCTCGTGGTTGTAAAATAACGAAACCCAACTCGTGTTACCTTCAAAAAAATAACGACGCTTCATTACTTTACATTTCCAATTGAACAAGTCGATCGCTCGTATCGTGGATATTGTTGATCGAATTACATAACACGTGTCAATACGTACATGCTCGGTGATAATTATCTAATCAAACCCGAGTTAAAATCATCTTACGTTCCTAAAATGATATGATATGATTTATTTTTACGCAATTATATTTTTTTAATTTTTTTAATTAAAAAAAAAGAGGGAATCGAATCCCCTCGGTTTTTTCGAGGGGTTGATGAGCTCGGTATATGTGCGCCCTCAAAAAGTCTTCGTTATAAACTTCAATAAAAATGGCGGTTAACGTCGTGTTTCCAAAAAAATTGTCGAATGAAAAGTTACCAAAAGTATTTACCATCGATAAAATATGCTCTCGGTATTTCCATCAGTAATTTCGAGGGCAATTAAATACTGTTTTTTAGTGGATATGATATGAATAACTTATGAGTTAATCCCAAAACCTTTTAATAACAGAGCGACAAGTAGACGTGTCAATCTGATTTAGGTTAATCGGTTTACTAACCGGTTGACAGACGGTTTCAGTTATAACCGTAACCGTCAACCTGTTTCCGGCGGTTAGGTTACGGTTAACCTGGAACTGTAACCGCCGTTAACCGAAAAAATAAATAAATAAGGCGGTGGTTTAACCGACAGTTAACCGGCGGTTATAATGACTAGTTATTCAAATTTTTAAATTCAATTTTTCAAATTAAAAAAAAAAAGTGGTTTGGTTAATCGGTCTTAACCGTAACTTTAGTCGGTTTACCGCCGGTTAGATTACGGTTAACCTCGGGCCGGTTAATTTAACCAACAGTTAATAACCGCCGGTTTTAACCGAATCAACATAACAAGGTCTAAAACAACTTGACGCATCCGAGCCGGCTCGTCTTCTCAAGGTTTTTCTTAATAAATGTAGAATTATTTCGAAATTGCTAATTATCTCTTTACAAATTACAATTAGTTTTATTCGTTAATTAATTAAAGACTCTTCACACACTTTTCAACGTATATACGACGCCAAAATTAAACCTAATAAACAGCAAGAATCAATCTTTAAACTCAATCCAAAATAAATAAAAATAATAAATAAATTGAATAATTCAATCACAGATCACAATGTGCAACTTCCATGTTTGATTGGGATGATAGTAACTTAATTACAATTTTCTTAGGAAATCAAAGAATAATATTCAACCAAATAACAAGAGTAAAATAAAAAATAAAAAAAAAATAAAAGAAAAAAAAATCTGTCAATATCTATACGGAACTGGAATCCCAGTAACAGCACCACCGGAAACCTTATTATCCGCCGCCGGGACCCCCATCCACGGCCTCGCACAACTGGCGGCGCAGCTTCTATCTCCGCCGCTCGATCCCTTGATCACCTTCACCGACAGATTAATAATCCCATTCTTCCCCCCATTACCATCCCTCAGCCTGTAACTCAAGAAACTCAAGTAATTCTCCGGCAGGCGGCCGCCGCCGAAATCTGTGACCGGAATATTCGCCGCCCCGATGACCCTGCCGCCAGAACACGCCTCGACGGTGATAAAACGCGCATGCACAGGCAGATCCATAACCATCTTCTCGTTCCATGCAGGACAACACCCCGGCCCGTCCGGGTCGACTTGACCCGTAGATCGGGAGATGAACGGGTCGGTTCTTAGCGTGACGGACACGTTTTTCTTGGCGGGTTTACTCTTGCTGACGAGCAAACCCTCGGCGGAGATAACAGTGATCTCGATCACCCTCGAAGATAGCTTTTCCATGATTTTATATTATTATTCTGTGAAGAAAAAGAAAAATGAAGTGTTTATATATCTGTAACTAGTTATATATGTGCTTGCGTGTGTGTGTGTTTGAAATTGTTGAGCGAATAAGGAGATATGTATTTATAGAGAGGGAGAGGAAGGTTAGAAGAAAGGAGAGAGAAAGTGGTCGTGGGCTTCTATAGTAGCTGACCGTGTATGACAATGGGAAAAAGGGTCGAAACCGGTTTTTCAGTGCAATTTTCGATTAGCATTAGTTGGATTTTAGAATTTCAGGGAATTCAGAATTTGTGAAGAGAAAATTTTTTTATTTGTTATAGGATTTTTTTTTTACTGAAAAAAATAAATAATAATATATTATATTATATTTGATGTCAAATCTTATTTTAAAAGTAAATAATAGTGTATTATTATATTTTATTTAGTAATATTTGATTATTTAATTGTATGTATATTCGGTATTACAAATTCCGGATTCAGTATTTCGAATCATAGCCTAAACTGAACTTTATAGTTTTGCAGTTAGATTTGAATAGGATATATACTTTTGCTATAAAGAATTATTATTATTATTTTTATAAACAAAATTAAACACTTGATAAAAGAATATACACATAACGCACTCGGATAGATATAAATGAACTCCACGTTAAATTATTAGATACATTCTATAAGTTACACTTGGTGTTTTAGGTTTGATGTTATATATATAATTTGAACGTATACGTATGTTTTGCACAGTATTATATTAATAATGTGTGGGATGATATATGTATATTTTTGTGTGATTAAAAGTTATATGATAATAGATGCATATAGTGTGAGAAAATATATTAATATTCCGTGAAATAATATATGTATATTTTGTGTAATGATATATGCATATTCTATGCATTTAAAAGTATGGTGCATCTGTTCAAATAATTATATTTATCACGTATAAAACTCATATATTATCACACAAAATAAAGATATATCATCGCATAAATAATTGAGTACACCATGTTTGGCGGAAAAAGATACACCATATACCATCTCGATAAACATTATATGAATTAGCATATTAAAAAACCTTTTTTTTTTCTTTTTTTTTTTTACAATTTTCAAAAACAATCATGACATATAAATGTCCACGCTCAAATACTCATTGGAATTTAAACCCGAGGCTATATCCAGCTTCCCAAGTGTTTTTTTTTTTAGGACAACGGAATAGTAATAGGCATGAATGGAACAAGAATTGATCCCAGATATAGGGATCGAAGGTCAACACAACAGTTAAATTATTTATTACATATATAAACGTGGAATATTTAATGTGAGGTTGAAGTTTACTTATTACTTGTGGAAAAGGATTCATTATGTCCTTTTGTGCTTGTGTGTGTTACAGTATATAAGACTTGGTCAGCGTATAAGAAAAAACACAATTCAATTTCTACTTGCCAAACATTAATATCGAGGCTAAGCAAACCTATTTAAGTTGCCTATCTGGTCAACCAATTCTATGCCTATAACGACTTCATAGCTCAAATAGTACTGATTAACTTTTCAAACGATATTGGTCAAGCTTTAAATTTTTGAAAGAAGCATTTTGCCATAGAGTATACAATTATAATTTTATTATAATAAATATGCGAAATAATTATTAGTTATTCCATCCGTCTCATAGATGTAGTCTATTATTCTATTTTCGTCTGTCCCACAAAGATAGTCTCCAGTTACCATATTTAACATATCATTAATTTCTCATTTTCACACAAACCCTTAATTAATATTCTTGAAATACTAATTTTCTCCCTCTTTACTATTCCAATAACAAATATACTGATTCCAACACTGATTTCTATGAGTATTAATTGACATTAATAATTTCAAGAAGGGTATAATTAGAAAACACTAACTAAATTAATGACTTAACTATATAAACTACCAATTTCTTAATCTGTGTGAAACCAATCGTAAGACCATCACAAACTACCAATTTCTTAATTTGTGTGAAAACCAACCGTAAGACCATCAAATTAGGACGGATGGAGTAGTTTGTTTTTTTTTTTTTTTTCTATCCATATCTATTATATATATTTTTAAAAATTCTATGATGTCAATCTTAAATATTGACCATTTTATTAAAATTTTATTTAACAAATCAAAAAATAAAATATAAATAATATAAAGTATAAAAATTAATAAGTCACTTAAATAAAAATATATTTCAATTCTAAATAATGTTTCAATATATTTAAAATGAGAAAACACCCTACAACATAGAAAATATTATAAAATAATATATAATATTTGGAAATCATAAATATATAATAGATTATAATAAAAATTAGTAGAAGATTATGTAAATGTATTTTTAACTCTCAAATTAATAAAATTATATAAAAATACACCATTTAATGAAATATGTGAGAATTATGAAATTGAAGTTACTATAATTTTGATAGAATCCATAGAATTCAAAATCAAAATTACGATTGAATAGATTTTAAAATCCGTGTGATGCTCATTAATAATTATTTGGTCAAGTAATTAAAAATATACATATATATACTAAAACAATTACATAGAATGATTTATAATTTATTTTTATTATTCACTCATACAGTTTTGATTATATTCCTTTGCATCAAATAAGTGTATAAATGTAACTATATTTGTATTATCATAATTTACTATTTATGATTATTTATTTTGTTATCAAACTTATTGAACTATTATATAGAGTTTTTATATTTATGTAACTATTATTTATTTATATATATATATATATATATATATATATAAAATACTAAATTGAACGTAATTATTTTTAAACTACTATATATCGAGTTTACGACGAACGGGGTTAATAATGGAAAACGAACTACTAATATTTATATATTTAATAAGATATTATTAATAATTATATTTTTATCACTCGATATATTATAAGGTTATCATATAGTAGAATAATATTCTTATATAGTTGAATTTAATATAATTCCAATAAAAATCATGTCAATATTGTAACCATATCCCTCATTTGCTCGAAATTTACAATGACAAGAGCAATTTGTAACACTACAACAACACTGTCAAATTCCAATGAAAAATATCCGTTGGAATTCAATACAAATTTTCGTTGGAATGCCTAATTCCAACGGAATATAATATAAGTCATTGGAAAATTTGCTGTCGGAATCACCAAATTCCAACGTTATTCCTACAGAAAACAGATTCCAATGGAAGTTTCATTGGTTAATTGCCGTTGGAATGGTCAATCTTTAGAATAAACTCCAACGGAAATTCTAATGACCGTTGGAAATTTTGTTGGAATTAGGCATTCCAACAGAAATTTGTATTTAATTCCAACGGATATTTTCCGTTGGAATTTGACAGTTTTGTTGTAGTGTAATTATATTTGTACAAATTGATGAATAAATATATAGAATATTGATTTATCGAATTTCTAATATCTTGTTTATTATTACATAAGGCACTTCACATAGCTTTTTTCAAGAATGTGAAAAAATCAATTAATATCAAAGACCATTTAAATATATAAATAAAATTATGATTATCTTACGCTTAGAAACACTTATAAAGTTTATAGCCAAGTTGATTTCGCCACCTAAGGCGCTAAAGTTGTCAGCCTAAGGTGACATTTGGTCGATATTTTATTTTTTTCTATTTATTCGGACACAAACGTCTTGACATGAATTGTTAATAATGAGAAATAAACAGTGTATATTTTTTATATATTTTTAATAAAATCTATATATATATATATATATATATATATAATATATATATATATATATATTATATATATATATATATATATATATATATTAAACACTAGATATTGAAATAAATTAATGTTTTATAGTAGTTATAATAGACTGTTAGTAAGAGTTAGGTATCAATTTCATAGTAAAAATAAGTATTAAATTATCTTAATGTATTATATTATTTAATTGAGTTAAAACATATGAATATAAGTTCATACGTTCAAATTATACATTTTCTTAACAATATTAAAAAAAAAAAAAAAAGGTCTTTTAAAGAAAGACAAAGAAACTCAAAAATATTAATAATAATATTAAAAAAGAAAAAAGAAAGACAAAGAAAAGGAGGGAGAGTTCAATTAGGAGAAAATCTATTATTTTAGTATCTATAATTATTTTTAATAGTTTTCTTTAATTTTTATTTCATAAATAAAAAAACTTATTAGATTTATATCCATACCATTAATAGGTGACATATAGGTAAATGCAAAATTAGGGAAGTAATTTATTTACCTAAAATACATTCATTAAGCATGTACAATTATATTTCTATCCCTATTGTTGCATGGTATAGACTTATCATAAAACTTTGGGAAACTCTCATATAATTCTATATATGAAATTTATATACCTAATATTCATGCCAATTCCTTATTAATCTGTATCTTAATTTAACGCAAGTCATCTTCTCTTACATTAAAGGGGTGTTCTCAATGTAGAATTGGATGGAATTTAAAACTTCATATGATTTTAGGTATTCTCAATTTAGAATTATGTAGATTCTTTGAAATTCTGGTGTTCTCAACTTGCAATTCTATAGATTCTATAGAATTCCAGAATTCTCAATATACAGTGAAATCTTGTGGATTTCATTAAATGATGGATTTCAATGAAATTTAAGTTAAAAATGCACTTTCACAATTCCTACCAAACTCTTGTCTCTTACCCTCAGAATCTTATGGAATTCTCTCTCTTTTTTTAATTCATATTAAGATTTAAATAATATATATTTATACACACACACACACACACACACACACACACACACACACACACACACATATATATATATATATATATGTATGTATATTATTAAAAGATAATATTTTATCACTCTAGTATTAAAACAATTATTCACTTTATTCTCTTTTTAATTTTTGCAAAAAAAATAAAAATAATAATCAATCTAGAAGGAAAGAATATTCGTGCAATTGAAAAAAAAATACTTATTTCTTCTTGATTTTTTTTTAAAATCATCATATTTCAATATAATATGATATGACAATGATTACATTAATTACATATTCATATTTTCACATAAAGTATAATGAGAACTTATTATTAAATTTGTTATTTTAGTTTATAAAATTATGGAATTTTCTTTTATTAAAGAAAAAAGACAATGTTAAACTTTATATTTATTATAATAATCATAGTTTTTTTTATTTTTCTCAATTAATTTCTTTTACTTATTGTGTAGGAAGACATAGAATTCATCTTGTAATAAAAATAAAATAAGAGAAAAGATCAATACTGCAAATTTATGAAAATAATTAATTTTGAAATTGATTATCTGAAAAGATAAAATAATTAATTAAAAATTTGGTAACATAATATTATATTTTTTTTGAATAGTTCATATTTTTAATGACAATATTGCACAATAAATATTATTATTGCAATTTGTACATTCTCTTAAATGTGATAATTAATTCTTGTAAAAAGAGTTATAATAATTCTAATACATTAAAGGATTCCATTAAAATCCACATGATTCAATAATATAGTTCCATAAAATTCCATTAGAATCTGGTGGAATCAATGAAATTATTCATAAAATCTATAGAATTTCATAAAATAATATTTAATAGAATTCCATGACATTCCACGTTGAGGACCACCCCCTAAAGTAGTTCTATTTTTTTCCCCCCCAAAATAAGATTAATTGCGAAAATTAGTTGAATAAGTATCTTAGAGCATCTCCAATGAGAAGTGAATTGGGGTAATTTTTTTGGTACATAAGCTCAAAATTATTATGTTACAAGAAAGAATGTAGACAATGTCTAGCACACCTTCTACATCTAGATGGTGTGCTAGACATTGTCTATTTAACAATTTACCTTATTTATTCACCCATTAATATTAATTAATTTATTTCTCTATTCTCTCCACCAATAATAGTTAAGTATTTTACACAATTCACATTTACCATTGGAGAAGAATTCTAAATAATAATTGTATTTGTCATGTCATTAGGAATTCACATTGTTCCATTGGAGATGCTCTTAGAAAGACTTTGGCGTGCTTCAAACTATTTGTTGGTTTCGCCATTGCCTGAACTCCCGACGCCAGATCTGAAACTACTTAGTCCGAACGACGAGGAGGACCAAAACAATCCCGAGTCCAAGTAAGCATTTCTTTTAACTTGGAACTTCGATTTATTTATTTTTAGAATGGCGTAATTTAAAGATGAATTAGGTTCATTGGGATTTTTTTTTCTTTTTTAGATTTCGCTTGAAGTTCCATATCGCATGTGCTTTATTCAGTTGAGTTTTGGGTAGTATGTGATTGGGGTGAGAAGTATTGCTCAATTTTAATATTGGGTAGTTTGGGATTAGGGTGAGTATTATTATTTCTGAAGTTGTTCTAGTATGGATGTCGTCATTTTGTGAGTTGGCCAGTTCTTAATTTAATTAGGTGGGTAGTATTTTAGGGTAGTTTGTGAAATAATCAGTTTTGTATGTTGGGTACAGAGTAGTTTAGGATATATTGTAGGTTATAATATTGGAAATGACTATAGTACCGTGAAGGTACCATACCTCCTAGCCCCCTGCATTTACATCCCTTAGATCTTATCATTATCTATAACCACTTTGGATCTAAGAGTTCTAATTAAATGGGGAATGGTACCTTCACGGCACCGTAGAAGTCCCCTATAATATTTACTGAGTAGTGTGGTTTTCATTATTCAGTAGTTCGGTAAAAAGGTGTGGTGTGGGGTGGGGTGAGTAGTTTGTGATTTGGTCTGTTAAGGAAGTTTGTGAAGTAATTAGTCTGTAATTTTGGTACATCTCCCCTCGTATTATTACTCCTATATATTAATGTAAAATCCTCCTAACTTATGTGTTTATTTCGTATGTTTTGTTTGGCAAATAAAAATTCTGGTGCTTCGTTTGCTTATGTATCATCCGAGCCTAATATTTACCAAATTTAATACTTTTATTTTTATTGTATATTAACTAATTTAATTCTTTTATTATATTTTTTCTTATTCAACACTTTCCTTTCATTATTAGTAATTTTAATTAAAAAAACAAACGACATATAAAATTTTCTTTATTATGAAAATAATTAAATAAGTTTTATTGATAATAGAAGTTAAAGTAATTTTATTTTAGGATTTTCAAATATTCTATATAGGTAAAATATGAGTTATTTACAATAATTTAAGTATGTAACTAAATATTAGTAATGTATTCAATCTAAACATAAAAATATTAAATTATATACTAATAATTAGTAAACATTGATTAGAGAGTATGACATTTTTTGAATATTTGAAAGTATGTAACTAATAGTTATTAATGAATTTATTCTAAATATTAATATATAAAATAATTTAATAATAATTAATAAAATAGAGATTAGACACGGGTTTAAAATATTACGACTTTTGAATTCTTATAAGTATATGTAACTAAAATTATTACTGAATTTAATTTAAACATCAAATACAAAATTATTTAATATTTATAATAATTAATAAATAGATTAGACATGTACAAGGTACGAGTTGATAATACATTATTTTAGATTTAAAACTCATTAATTATCACAAATATCGTTTATATTTATCTTTTGATAAGTTCCGTGCAATACACGGGTGTTAAACAGGTTATATTATTGTAAAATCTTCATAACTTATGTGTTTGCTTCGTATACTTCGCTTGAATAATAAAAATTCATGGTGCTTCGGTTGCTTATGTGCCATCCGAGCCTAATATATACATAATTTAATATTTTTTATTTATTGTATCTTGCCTAATTTAATATTTTATTTTTATTATATTAGCCTAACTTAATAGTTTTCTTTTATTATATTCTATCTAATTCAATAATTTTCTTTTATATTCTTAATATAAAAATATAAATAAGTTATATATAATTAGTAAAATAAATCTAAATTGATTATTTAATTAAAAGGCAAATAAATTACATATGAAATAATTTTAATTAAAAAAACTAATTTATGAAAATAATTAAATAAATTGTATTTATAATAAAAGTTGAAATAATTTATTTTTGAAATTTTAAATATTATATATAGGTAAATTATTATATATTTGCAATAATTGGAGTATGTAACTAAATATTAGTAATGAATTCAATCTAAATTATAAAAAAATAAAATTATATTATAATAATTAATTAATATTAATAGACAGTGGCACAATGCGGGAAGGTTTGAGAGTATGACACCTCTTTAAATTTTAAAATATGTAACTATAATTATTACAAAATTAATCTAAACATAAAAATATAAAATGATTTAATAATAATTAATTAATATAGATTAGAGATGGGTTGAAAATGTGACATCTTTTGAATTTTTATAAGTATGTAAATATAATTATTGACGAATTTAATCTATATATTAAAATATAATATTAATTAATAATTATAATAATTAATAAATTGAATAGGGCACGGGTTGAAAACACATCTTTTCAATTTTTTTTTATTTTAAATCTAAAACTTTGTGTTTTTTAGAAATAGTTTTTATATTTAGTATCCCGTGTAATACACGGGTGTTAAACTAGTTATATATTAATGCAGAATCCTCCCATCCTATTTGTTTGCATCCCACGCTTTGTTAGCTTCGAAAAAAATTCTGGTGATTCGGTATCACCGAACCTAATATCTACCTATTTTAGTATTTTCATTTTATATATTTTTACCTAATTTAATATATTTATATTACTATATTTTTTTTAATATAATATCTCTTTTATTATATTTTATCTAATTCAATAATTTTTTAGGACAACACTCTTGTCAGGCCGGACTATCGGATCTCCCGTTAGGCCAAAACTTCACACCGCTACATTATAGTCTAAAAACATTATAGTAAAAAATCAATACATCATAATACAAAAACCAATACATCATAACACGGGTCAGATATTTATGAAAATCAATACTTTTGATTACAAAAACCAATACATCATAGTTCAAAAATCAATACATTATAGTCGGGTCAGGTGGCCTAACGGGTCATGACCCGTCAATTTGGCCTAACACAAGTCTTTGCCATTTCATTATCAGATTTTGTTTAATTCAATATCTTACTTTCATTCTATTAATATAAGAAAATAAATAATTTATATTTGATTTGAAAAAATGTATATAGTTTGAAATAATTTTTTATTTATAATAAAAGTTGAAATATTTCTATTTTTAGAAATTTAAATATTCTATTTAAGTATTCTTATATAAATATAAGAATTATAAACTTAAATCTTGATATCTAATCCTAATATAATGCATTGAGAATAACATTAAAAATGTATATGAAAAATCATTATTATGAGAGAGAGAGAGAGAGAGAGAAACAACAACAACAACAAAAAATAATTATTACACCTAAAAAATAAATATTAAATATATTCTAAATCTCCTTATCTAATCCCAATATTTCTACATGAACAAACTAATGTCTTACGGGAAAAAAAAAAACATAAACAAAGAAACCTAAAATAATATTGCATTAGTGCATTATAGATTTTAATCTTTTATATCATATATTCACATGCGACACACATGTGTTGTATATTTTACATTCTTACAAACTCAATTTTCTACGTGTTTTCTTTCACGTTTGTTAGAAGAGTTTTCGTGGTGTTGAAATAAATCAACGGGTTCATGGCTTGGTATTATCGGAATTCGATTCGATTGAAGGTTTCAATGTGTTTCAAGCTTGGAAAAAAAAAGGAAAATGAAAATAAAGCAATTAAAATAGCTAAACTACATAGGAATTGAAAGTGCATATTGGTAGGATGCCTCGGTCGTATGCCCATAATAGAAATGCAAAGCAATTAAGGAAATAAGCAAGAACAAGCAAAGTTTCACCAAGTACAAACATGCATGCACAAGGTACAACTATGCATAAAATCCTAAATAATGCAAATTTTATAAAATTGAAAGCATCAATAGAAAGAGCAATAAAAGTTGACATGAAAATTCAAAACTTTAATGAAAATAACAAGTAACGAAGTCTAGATTTAGGATTTAAGCTAAAAGTATGCATGAAAATAAAAATCAAAATAAAGCATAGGAAAAACTCAAAATCATGATGATCAAGGACCCGATCTATAGACTAGGTGTGTCACTCAACTAGAATCCATAGTCAATTCACATGTTTCATCATGAAATCAAGTAGTTAAGAGAAAAGGTATAATATGAAGAACAAGTATGAAAATGAAGAACAAGCATGAAATTAAAGTATAAAACATGAAATTGAAAGGAAACTTACTTGAATTAAGAAATAAAACAAGCTTGAATGTAAATTGCATCAAAGTAACAATCCAAAGAAGTATTTGGATTCTTCTTAGGCTTACAAACCCAAGGAGGTGCTTGAAATTAAATCTAATCTAGAAAAAGAAATTACATAAAAGCTTGAAATCCAATCTAAAACCTAAGAAAAGAGAAAATTATCAAGAGTTTGAGAGTAATTTGGTTCCCAAACCCTAGCTTGGGTTGGGAGGGGAGTTATTTTTTTAATGGTGCAAGGTGTGGGTTTTATATAGTTGTTTGTAGGGGCAAAAACGTCCAAAAACGCTCAAAATCGCCGAACTCCCAGCGTCGCAGTCGATCGACTGACAAAGCAGTCAATCGACTGCCCAGTCTCGAACAGCCGACTCTCTGTCAGGCAGTCGATCGATAGAAATCCAGTCGATCGACTGACAAAACTTCGGAATTAGCCAATAATGTCTTCATATAAAATGTATCACTTTATCTTGGCTATCATATGGCTTTTGAATTGTGTCATTTGGAATTTTCCTCCGAGAGTTATGGGCTCCGCACCAAAACATGCCACAAGCGAGGCGACGACGAACTGTCTCCACGTAAAGTTGCTTTTTACCATTCTTAAACTCAAAATTTGGAATTGTTGTAAACACAAAAGTTTTAGACAATTCTTTCAGCTTTTCAATGGTATAAAGTGGAGACAAATGTCACAAGTGGTTATGGAGTTATGCTTGCATTACGACAACTGAGACATCCACCGAGCGAATATAATCTCTTTTAGCCACCTACAAAATAAGAATTCAAACTTAAAAAACCAAAAATAGCACAAACACCTCACACTTAGTACACTTAAAGCCAAAAATATAATAAACAAGAAAAAGACCTAAAACCTAATGAAAAACGACTCTAAACTACTAGAAACGACGTTAAACTCTAACTAAAGACACAAGGAAAAACACAACAATTACATGCAAAACAACGTTTAGGGTATTTCACTATATCTTAAAACTAATTTTGTGACTCCCGATTAAAAAATACTTAAATATTATTTATTGTGAAAAATAATTATTTATCATGAAGAATAATTCTCGTGTAAATAGAATAAGAAATATTACGATTTATGTGTACCACTCTTTTTTAAATCCGCAACTATATGGGTAAATAATGAGTTATTTGCAATAATATAAATATTTAACTAAATATTAATAATGAATTCAATCTAAACATAAAAATATAATATTATCTAATACTAATAATTATTAATTATTTAATATTGATTATACATACAATGTGACACGGGTTGAGAGTATGTCATCTTTGAGTTTTTCGAAATATATAACTAATAATTATTAATGATTTTGTTATAAATATGGAAATATAAAATAATTTAATAATTAAATATTAAAATATTAATTAATTATTATATTATATATTTTTTTTTTTATATTTAGATTGAATTCATTACTAATATTTAGTTACATACTCCAATTATAGCAATTATATCATAGTATACCTATACAGATTATTTAAAATTTTAAAAATAAATTATTTTAACTTTTATTAATATAATTTATTTAATTATTTTCATAAATACATATTTTTTAATTAAAATTATTTCAGATGTAATTTATCTTTTAAATAAAACAATTAATTTATATTTTTTCTACAAATTATATATGACTTATTTATGTTTTTATATTATTAGAATATAATAAAATAAAACTATTAAGTTAGGATAAATATAATAAAAATAAAATATTAAATTAGGCAAAATAAAGTAAAATGAAAATATTAAATCAGATATATATTAGGCTTGGATGACACATAAGCAATCGAAATACCAAAATTTTTATTATCCAAGCGAAGCATACGAAGCAGACACATAGATTAAGAGGATTTTTGTATTAATATATATTTGTTTAACACTCGTGTATTACACGGGACTTGTCAAAAGATAAATATAAAAAATATTTATGATAATTACAGAATTTTAAATCTATAATAAAAAATTAAAATAATGTATTCTCAACACGTGCCATTTACATGTCTAATCTATTTATTATTTATTGTAAATATTAAATAATTTTATATTTGATGTTTAAATTAAATTCATTAATAATCTTAGTTACATACTTACAAAAATTCAAATGGTGTCACATTCTAAACCCGTGTGTAATATCTATTTTATTAATTATTATAATTAAATTATTTTATATATTAATATTTAGAATAAATTCGTTAATAGTTATTAGTTACATACTTTGATATATTCAATAGATACCATACTCTCAACACGTGTCGCATTGTACTGGTGACTAATCAATGTCTATTAATTATTAGTATATAATTTAATATTCTCATGTTTATATTGAATAAATTACTAATATTTATTTACATACTTAGATTATTGTAAATAACTCATATTTTACCTATATAGAATATTTGAAACACCTAAAATAAAATTATTTTAAATTCTATTATCAATTAAACTTATTTAACTATTTTCATAATAAAAACTTTTTTGTAATTAAAATTATTTCATATGTTAGTTTGTCTTTTAATTAAAATAATTAATTTAAATCTTATCTACTAATTATATATGACTTATTTATAATTTTATATTAGGAGAATCAAAGGAAAGTATTCAATAAGGCAAAACATAATAAAGAATTAAATTAGGTAAGATATAATAAAAAGAAAAGTATTAAATTAGCTCAATATTAGGTTCAGATGACAAATAAGCAAATGAAGCACCAGAATTTTTCATTTGCCAAACGAAGCATACAAGCAGACAAATAGGTTATGAGAATTTTGCATTAATATATAGGGGTGATGAGATATAAATTCTATTTTTTTAATAAAAATTATACTTTTACATAAAAACTCAGTATTGATATTATTATTTTAATTTGTCATCCAAATTATAAGATTTTTGCACTTTGCCCCCACACTTTAAGATTTTTTTCACTTTACCCTCCAAACTTTAAGACTCTTGCACTTTGCCCCCCAGCTGCCCGTCGATGGAATTTAGAAGGAATATTTCGTCGAAAATAAAGTGTAGGGGGCAACGTCGAAAATTATTGTACATCAGGGGGTAAAGTGGAACAAAAAATACTTTGGAGGACAATGTGTAAAAAATCGCATACATTGGGGGCAAAAATTTCCCTAAATAATATAATATGTAATTTATGAATATCATTAAAATATTACAAAGTTCCATATTTGCCAAGATTGTACATAACGTGACATGCACATAGAATTTCATTCGCAATTTAATCACAGGTAACACAAATCCATACTTTTTATAAGAACTTGAATTGAGAACTAATACGCATCATGCTACATATAAATGTAAATAAATATTTGTTATTTTTATTTAATAAATAATAGGTTAATTCGAACTGCCTTAAAGGGAATACACAATTCTTTCCTAAGGCTATTCCTTAATTTTCCTTTTGCATTAAGTCTCTTCGTAACATGATTTTGATGATAGAGAGTATCAAACCCAATCTAAACCATCCATATTTAACGTCTATGTATTTTTAATATTATATCCAAAATTCAACTTCATCCAACGGTTAAATTGCGTGTAATTCTATTTTAATAAAGAATCTAAGCAGACATTTTCAGAAAACAGAATCAACTTCATTCAAAATTCATTATCGGATGCTATGGAACTCGCATTTAGATTTCTACCCTTCAGATTTAACTTTTTGTGTTGGAAACAATATATCAAGTTTTAAACTTGATCCTATGGTTCGATTGTGTGCAATTTTATTTTGAGAATCATTGCACATAAATAAAACCTACATTGTTCGAAATTCAGTATATGTTGCCTCAAATCCCAGAATCTGATCTCCACCACTTAGAATGTAACTCGACAGATCTAAAAGATGTTGTAAAAATTAGAGCGTGATCCAATGGTTAAAACACCAAAAACTATTTATTAAAATTTAAGCACAACTTGATTTCCAGGTACTAAAATTTTATAATTGTTCTTTTAGTTTATGGATGCTTATTTGTCGATCACTCTCAATAGGTTAGAATTTCATGATGATAACATAAAAAATTAAAAGAAGAAAACATAAAGAATTAGTAGAATAAGGGTTCTCTTATTCATTGGAAACTCCCTTTATATAAGGTATCAAATACATGTTTTCATAATACATAAAGATAACAAATACCTAGATTGTTTTTCATCAGTTATTTGTTGACGAAGACACATTAATTGTATTTTTCAACAAATACTTGGTATTTCCTTCTCTCTCTCTCTCTCTCTCTCTCTCTCTCTCTCTCTCTCCCTCTCTTAAATTGAAATGTCTATCCAATTTGGAATCTTGAAATTTCACTATGAAATTTCATTTGGCTGTACACCGAGTCAATGTGCCCAAATTATTGGATTTTGTTGGGTTATCATCGTAATTTTTTCATTGATACTATTCGTTTTATTAGTGTAGGAACACTTATGTCATGCATCGGCTAAAGGTATCCCAAAGAGGTTGGCAAAGGACAAATTACACAGATTCACAGTCGAAGGAGCATTCATGCCGAATCAATAGTTTGTGGTGGTTGCTGAACATGTTTCGAATAGCCTAATTTTGTTATCATCATAATTTATTTTTGAACAAAATTTTATGTGTAGTTTGACTTTGTATAGTATATATGTTTGTTACTAATAACACTTTTACCCAAGTATTATGAAACAGTATGTATGGTGTGGAATTATTTTGAATTTATTTTGATCAAGAAATGTTCGTTCGTTATCAATGTGGTGAAGTTATGACTTTTTATGAAATTAAGATGTCTAGTACAATCTTGTTATTTGCGATTGTTGTAAAATTGACTAAGTGTAGTGGTTATATTAAAGTCATGATGGCTTGCAATGAAATTATGAGATAATATAGTTTGTTTGTATGGAAATTAATTCTTACATTTAGTAAACTAACATTGACTACTCTAGTTCAATACTACCTAATACTTAGCTAGTTGTCTATAAATTTCATACTACAACACATTGAACATATAAAGTACACATTTTATACTACTTGACAGGGATCCAGATTTCTTGTTTAAATTCGATATATACTTAATTAAATTGTATACTACTTTGCAAAATCTCAAAAATTATATACTACATTGTAAAATCTTAAAAATTACATACTACATTACAGAAACTCAAAAATTACATACTAATTCGCAAAAAAAGAAAAATGGAAATTACATATATACTACTTGGCAAAAAATAAATATACTTAATAAAATTGTGCACTGCTTTGCAAAATCTAAAAAATTACATGTTGCTTTTCAAAATCTCAAAAAGTACATACAACTTTGCGAAATCTTAAAATTACATACTACTTTACAAATACTCAAAATTACATACTACTTTCCAAATATATTGGAAATTATATACTACTTGCCAAAAAAAAAAACTCATTCCACAAGAAGATCAACGGCTGCACAAAATCCAATCTACAATATGTACACACACACACACACACACACACACACACACACACACACATATATATATATACTACTTGGCCAAGTATGAGTAATTACATACTACTTTGCAAAATATATGGAGAAACTGAGAAAAGGAAAAAGAAGAGCAGCGACAACACTCGCTTATCACCGTGACAGCTCATGAAATCAGCTACCAGTGAACCAACAAAGAGAGGATTCACAAGAAACCAAGTCTACAAGCCGAGGTTCCATAAACAACCACAAGAACCAATACCATTTTGATGAACACGTCGCCGTCGCTGGCGAGATAAGCCCAAAAATCCGCATCTAGAAACTGAGCTAATCCCGATTCAACATCCGAAACACTCTCAGTCGAACCCAAATGGGAATCAAGTTTAGAAACCTGAATCCAAACCGAATACTCTGGTCGGACATGAATGAGAAGAAAGGAAATAGAAGAAGAGGAAAATGAGGAAGACGACGGTCTATCGCGCGCGCCCGCTGTGAGCCTATGCCAATAACCTCACGCAAGTCGCCGCTACACACATTGACGGTGTTATATCAGAAACAACGCTCAAGCACCGCCCTTCATCATCCCCGACAGTTGTTGCCTCGCTGCTATCATACTACTGACTCCACCAATGTGCGCACCACCAGTACTCGGTGTGTCCGTGTGAGTGGAGCCGACAATGAAGGGGAGAGATAATGAGAAATTGCATATTAGGAATTAAGATTGGGACAAATTGCTAGGAAAATGATTACTTAGTTCTGAACGGGGAAGAAATGAAATTGGATCGATCCCTTTTCAAAATTTACAAATCCCTTATCATTTTCATTCAACATATATATATATATATATGTGTGTGTGTGTGTGTGTGTGTGTGTATGTGTGTGTGTGTGTGTGATTTTAATAGTTTAAATGTGATTTCTAATTAAATAAAAAGTATTTAAATTATATAAAAATAAAAAAAGTCATGCAAGTTATAAATTATATAGTAGTTGAGGTTTATAATTTGGTAATAAAGATAATTTTCCATAAAATATTTACTTTACGGTGTATTTGGTTTTAAAATCTTCTACCAATTCTCCTCGTGGCCATTAATAAAATTCAAATGCTACGGATGTCCATACTTTTCCTCAAATTTTCCTTAGTTATTATTGTCTATCATCATTATATGATACTCAACCACTTTTTTTTTCTGAGAAAGAATAATCTCAAAAACAATTGAAAGGCCTCGGATTGAACATGATCAACACCCTTGCAAAGCCTGGCAAAGAGTTCTTTATTCCCTACCATTATTATTATCACATGAATGAATCTGTAGAATTTAATCAAGTTGAGAAGGTGAGGATTCAAGTTTTCAATATTTTAGGTTTAAATTTCATTAGGCGGAATTTAATTACCTTTTTTTAAGCATGAATTTAAATACTTTTCCATCGTGGTTTACTATAAAATTTGACTTGGTCACTTAGGATACCATTAGAAATCACTTCATTCTCCTTTGATTATAGAATTCTTATTTCTATGAACTATATAATATTAAAATTTACTCACACATATAGGAGTTTGTCTAATTACTGGAAATAGGAGTTCCCAAACCAAGTCCTGACCTGCCCATGTATTATTATTTTCTATTTATATGATATGATCGATGTAATTATGTTACTATATATGTTGAGAGATATTAGAGGGAATTTATTTTCATAGATGTCTATCTCTAACAAATCTTTCAACTATCCAATTAGAGTCCAATGACGCGGTAAAACTAAATAATTAATATATGCCTCATTTTGAAAAAAAAAAAAAAATTGGGACAAACCTGAAAAGAAAAATATAAGAGGGACGTCATTGTCACCGACTTCCGGGACCAATTTGCAATAAAAAAATCGGGACACTGACAACAACTGCACGGACCAAAATGTAAAAAATAAATAAATATAAAATCCCCCAACACTACAACAAAACTATCAAATTCCAACGGAAAATATCCGTTGGAATTCAATACAAATTTCCGTTGGAATGGACAAAATTTCCAACGGAATATAATTTGTCGTTGGAATCACCAAATTCCAACGGTATTCCTACAGAAAAACAGATTCCAATTTCCGTTGGAATGGTCAATCTTTAGAATAAATTCCAACACGAATTCTAATGGCCGTTGGAAATTTGGTTGGAATCAGGCATTTCAACGGAAATTTGTATTGAATTCCAATGGATATTTTCCGTTGAAATTTGACAGTTTTATTGTAGTGCAATGACACTAATCACAAATTTAATATGGAAATAATAACTAACCAATTTATAATTTTAACAAATAATTATTATTTAGTCACAAATAATTATTATTTTAGTCTCGTTTTATGGAACCCACCTTGCAAGTTACACTTACACGTGAATCGGAAAATTCACATCAAATAAAAGCGGATCACTTGGAAAAGCTGGAAACTAAATTCTATGCAGTCTTTTAAAAGGTTGATTTCTAAGCATACGTCATAGTTAATGGTAAGCATGTCTATGCAAGCAATGAAGGATAACAAAATCGAACTCTTTCGGACGTCTCTATTTTCTTTTCCTAACATTTACAAGTTTAACAACAACATTAGAAAATAATAATGTTAATGATAGAAATTAAATCAAGTGATTAAAAAGTGAAAAGATCATCAAAGCTATACTAACTAAAATTTCTTCTCTCTCGCACATCCTTTACAAGTATATTAAATCGAACAATTAATGTTTGCTTTGTAGTTTTCATGTTCGTTACATACCCAAAATGCTTTAAGAATAGCACAAACAAGAGTAATAATCTACGAATCGTTAAAACCAATCCAAACAAGAATCTTATAATTCAAATAGATTAATTAAATTTAGTTTAATACTTTATTATTTTTATAACAAATACTTGTGTTAAACTAAATTGATGGATCACGACCTCTTAGACCATCTTATCCTAATGATATATTAATTTTTATAATATAATATATTGATTATTGTATTATGATTTGAACCTTTTACTATTTTGGATACTACAACGATTCTAAAATCAATGTAAAGTTACAAAATCATTTTTGTTACGTTCCAATATAAAGTTACGTAACTAAAGTAAATAATTATTAATGAACACTAATTATGCTCCTAACAATATTTTCATTAATTACCAAAACAAACAAACGTAACACGCACACACAAATAATAAAATAATAGTTCTCTATTCACAATTAATTCGTTTCAATGACTATAAGAAACAGGAATCCCAGTCACAACCCCATGATGATGATGATGATGATGGTCGGAACCCTTGCCATCCACCACCGGAGCTCCAGCCCACGGTCGCCAACCCGAACAACTGGCGGCATCGGTGGCACAGCCGCCAGCCCCAGCCGCCAGCGCCCGCCCTATCACCTTCACCGATATATTAACAATTCCATTCTTCCCGCCATTGCCATCTCTCAGCCTGTAACTCAAGAAACTCAGATAATTATCCGGCAGGTTCCCGCCGGCGAAATCAGTCACCGGAATATTCGCCGCCCCGATAAGCCTGCTGCCGGAATGCGCCTCCACCGTTAAGAAACGAGCATTAACGGGCAGCTCCATCACCAGCTTCTGGTTCCAAACCGGGTAGCTCCCGCCTTCTCTATCCATACCCGTTGACCCGGAGTTGAACGGGTCGGATCGGACTACGACAAAGGCGTTTTTCTTCACGGGTTGCTTCCTGCTCACGAGCAAACCCTCTGCGGAGATTACAGTAACCTCGATTGATCTTGAAGATGGTTTTTCCATGGTTATTAATTAATTTAATTATTTATACTGGATTATTTTGCTTGTTGGGATCAGATGGAATATTAGATGGTTTGGGTTTATATGTATATGGTATGGAGTTATTTGAGCGTTGATCGGAAGGTGGGGAGAAAGGAGGAAGAAAGAGGAAGGGTATTTCTGGGAATATTTATATTATATTATTAAAAAATAACTTTAAAGATATCCGTTTGTTAGACTATAATTGAATTCCATGTATTTTTCTTAAGAATTCAACTATGGCGTGTGGTACATTTAATTTTACAAAACTTTGAATACCTAATTTTAGAATGCAAATGCTTCATACCTTTTTTGTGCCTCGACTCGTCCTTTCACCCACGCTCACGCTGAAACAGTTGTACCCTTTTTTTTTTTCTTATTAATATAGGTCAATTATGGATTCAAATAATCGACCTTTATATATTAATACAAAATCCATCTAAAATATGTATTTACTTCGCATGCTTCTTATGGAAAATAAAAAATTTTAGTAGTTCTATTATTTATGTGCATTCAAAGTTAATATCCACCAAATTTAATAGTACATATTTTTTTTATATATATTAATAAAAATATGAAAAGTAGGATTTATAGTACTAATAGTAACTAAATTCCTTATCATAATATAACAATTCTAATAATAACAATAATAACTAAAATAAAAAACCTAATAATATAAAGGAAGAAAAAAAAGAAAAGTAATAATCTTAAAAAGTCTCAAACACACGCAATAAAAGAATGAACAAAATTATTGTGAAAAGCGGTTCAAAAAAGGAAAAGAATTTATGATTTAATACTATCGCTTTTATATATTAATGGAAAATTCTCATAATTTATGTGTCTGCTTCACATGTATCGTTTGACAATTAAAAAAAAAATGGTGCTCATCCGAACCAAATATCTACCTAATTTAATATTTTTTTATTGTATCTTGCTTAATTTAATCTTTTTCTTTTATTATATCTTGCCTAATTTATATTTTTCTTTTATTATATTTTTCCTAACCTAATATTTTTCTTTTATTCTCCTAATATAAAATATAAATAAGTCATATATAATTAGTAGAAAAGATCTAAGTTAGTTATTTTAATTAAAAGATAAATTATATAAGATATAATATTAATTAAAAAACTTTATTATGAAAATTATTAAATAAGTTGTGTTTTATAATAAAAGTTAAAATAATTTTAATTTTGGAATTTGGAATACTCTATATAGGTAAATGAGAATTAGTTGTAATAATCTAAATATAAAATATAAGATTATAAAATAATAATTATTATTATTAATATTATAATTAATAAATATTAATTAAACACTGGTATAATACGACAGAGGTTGAGAGTATGTCATCAGTTTGGCTTTTTAAAATATGTAACTAATATTATTAATAAATTTAATATAAACATTAATTTATAATAAATAATAAATAAAGATTAAAAACGGGTTTAGAATGTGACATTTTTCAAAATTTTATAAGTATGTAAATAAATTTATTAATGAATTGAACTAAATATTAAAAATTATAAAATCATTTAATATTTATAAATACTAATAAATAAATTAGACATGTACAAAACACGGATTAAGAATACATCATTTGAGTTTCTTATTTTACATTTAAAACTTTATAATTATCACAAATATTTTTATATGTATTTTTTAATAAATTTCATGTAATAAACGGGTGTTAAACTAGTACTAGTTTTTCTTTACATCCGTGCGAGGCACGGGGTAGAAAATTAAAATATAAAAATACAAATTATATTAATATTACTTTTATTATTATCTACTATGTGAAAATATAAATAAACAGAGAGATAGAGATGGAGAGATATAACTAAAAAATCCACACTACATAAATTATAGATCGAATCCACATTATATATATAAACATTAATATTATACGTTAGTGAATACTTCTTTATACATTACATTATTAGTCATGTTCGATTCCGAATTCTCATCACCACAAACTAATATCTTCAAACCCTTTCGATGGGTGACATGCGACAAAACAACATATAACTGACCATGACTGAATACAGGATTCTTCAGATAAAGGTTGACGTTCGAAAGTGATTGACCTTTACTCTTGTTTATCGTCATCGCATATGAAATTATGAGTGAAAATTACCTTCGTTTAAACTTTGAAAGGTATTCTAACGTCAGAAGGCGTTAGACTCATGCGGAGAAGCAACATCTTTTCGTTTGTCTTTGCATAAGTTAAAATTTTGCATTCAAGAACGTGCGTGGAAAGTCTTGTAACAACCAATCTCGTCCCGTTACATAATCTCATGGGGTGGTCTATGTTCCTCAATAACATAATGGGAGTCCCGACCTTTAAATGCAATTCGTGATTGAGTACCTCACAACACTTTATACCATTCAAGAATTCAGGCGTGTGCAAATCACTCAAGAAGTCATTCCCACTGTCGGGTTTTCAAAAAAATATATTAAATAATCTCATAATCTAAATTTACATTTACACACAATTCATTCATAAAAATAATTAATAAAGTAAATTAAGCTAATCCACGTGAGTGGAAATTAAAATAAAATCTTCAATCTTATACATTACCAGATGCATGATTTTAATTAAACACATTAGATATAATAAAATTTCCAGATAATACATTTAAATTACATAATAATAGAATAAGATATTATTCTAACATTTTAATTCAATTCAAAATTAATAAAGTTTATACATACATACATACACACACACACAAATATATATATATATATATATATATATATATATATATATATGTATGTATGTATGTATGTATGTATGTATGTATAATAAATGAGCTTTTCACTTCAAATTACGATTACATACAAATTGAATTTACTCTATGATTAATAATATATTATAGATTAAATTAAATTAATCTACATTAATATGTGAACAAAGTACTTACAAATTAATAAAAATATATACATGCATACATATATTTTTCTTTTATAAGAATATTACTTGAGCCATTAAATAAAGTAAACATACATGAAGCATTTCAAAAATTATTTAAAGAAACAATTAGATTTTCAAAATTCAACAAAGTAAAAGAAAATATGGAGAAATGTTAAATATAATGCTTTATCAAATATATAAATATATATGTAATTTATAAAATATTTACTTAGTAATTTAAATTTATATAATTACAATTAAATCATATTGATAATTCATTGAATACTAACGTATTTGATAAAAAGAAATTTGAAATTCTTGTAATATAATTTTACAACTACAAACAATTTGAAATAAATTTATTATTCATAAAATAAGAAAATTAAATTAAATTAATCTACATTAATAGAGATTGATATTAAAAAAAATTCAAATGTATGCAGTACCATATATAAGGTTTAAATTAAACACAAATAAATAATAAACACATTTGATAAAATAACTTACATCATATTAGATAATCAAATCAATATACAAAAGTAAATTAATATACACATATGGAATTGAAATTAAAAATTGAAATATATACAATAACGCATAATCAGTTTAATTTAAACACACTCGATAAATTTTAAAAACATCATAATCTAATTTCAAGTTCTCTATAAATTTATAATAAATAAATATGATTTAGAAATACTTGATAATAGAATTAATCAAATTCCAACCAATTTAAAATCCATTTAATTGATTAAATCCAAAACAAACCATAATTTATTTTGAGCCCACTTAACAATTGAGAGGACCAATTAGTTGAGTACAATTTAAAATCTGATAAGTCCAACCACAGATCCGGATCCAAGCTCATAACATGATCAGATAACCCTAGGTATAAAAGTTGGTAATCCTAAGAAAATTAAAGTATCTTGAATTTAGATCAATACATTACCAAATACATGATTTTAATTAAACACAATAGACTTAATAACATTACCAGACAATACATTTAAATTAACATAATATTAGAATAAGATATTATTCTAATATCTTATTTAAATCAAAATTAATAAAATATATACATACATACACATACACATACACACTCTCTTCACTTTAAAAACGAATAAAATTATTATTCTAGTATCTTAGTTCAATTCATAATGATATAAAAAAATCAAATAAAATAAAATATCCAAAATTATTATTCTAATATCTTATTTCAATTCAAAATTAATTATAGTATATACATAAATACACATATACATAAAAAATTACTTATAATTTAAAGCAAAAAAAAAATAATTTTATTAAATTAATAATTAAAATAAATAACTAAATTTGAAAAATAAAAAAAATAAAAAAATTTACATAGACATATTAATCAAATATTATATTATATATAGAAAATATTTAAATTATTTATTTTCTATAGATAATAGTTTAGATTTAATTATTTTAGGAATACAAACAAAATATAGTTAAGAAGCCCACTTTATAGTAGTAGTAGTAGTAATAATAATAATAATAATAATAATAATAATAATAATAATAATAATAATAATACATTCGATTCTTGAACAACTTGACATTGATCTTAACACCAGTAATTCGTCCTACCTGTTTTACATAGTTAGAGACAATTTAAGTCAATTCAATACATTAATCGAATATTAGTAGACAATCCGAACCTATATATCTATATATAATGATAAAGATTAGTAGACTAACTGAACCTATATATCTATATATAATAATAAAGTTATTGAGAATCAATAATTACCTCCAAATCATGAAAAACGATCTCTATGAAAGTCTTTTGTTTCTTATCATCGAATCCTGACCGAGCAAAAAATTGAACAACTCTAAACTTAAGTTCTTTTTTATTCTTTCGACTGATGTCTTTTGATGAGTCCAAATGAAGGAGGCATCGTTTTAAAAAGTCTTTCTGCCCAAGTTCTGAAAATAGAGAAAAAGCACAGACACATTAGGGTGGGAATTAAAATTGATTTGCAAAGAATAGGAACCTATATTTATAGGAGAATTAGTTGAAACCCTAGAGATTCAAGTTTTGGAATTCTGATAACCCAAACAGATATGATTGCGTATCCCCTCATTACATATATTGTATCCGATTTTGATTTTTTGTCCATTTTTTATTTGTCGATTATGGAACGAAAAAATAGATTTATTCCTTGAATTAAATGTCTTTAATTAGGCAAACAAATCGTATAAAATCTTCTTTTTTTTTTTGT
Source organism: Phtheirospermum japonicum (assembly GCA_014905375.1). Taxonomy (NCBI): domain Eukaryota; kingdom Viridiplantae; phylum Streptophyta; class Magnoliopsida; order Lamiales; family Orobanchaceae; genus Phtheirospermum; species Phtheirospermum japonicum. The sequence continues at coordinate 805,951 of BMAC01000299.1, read as the reverse complement.
AAATATGATTACGACTTGAAATATCATAATTATTTAATATTGAATAAAAATCTGATGTAGTGTATTTTCTTTGTTTAAAATTCTATTTTTTGTATATTTTTTATAAGTTGATTTTAGAGTGAAAAAAATCAATCTGCTGCATTTTTCATAAATTAAATATCTTTAATTAGGCAAATAAATCGTACAAAATCTAATTTAAAAAAAAATATGATTCGAGTTTGAAATCTCATAATTATTCAATATTGAATAAAAATCTGATGTACTTTATTTTCTTTGTTGTGTATTTTATTTTTCGTACATTTTTTATTGGTTGATATTATTTTTAAAAAATTAATCTCCTGTATTTTTCATAAATCTAATGTATTTAATTAGGCAAACAAATCGTATGAAATCAAAATTCTAATTTACTGTATTCTCTTTGTATAGGATTCTAGTTCTGCAAGTAAATCGGATTAAATCAACTACCGATTTTTTAAAACAAAATTGTTGTAGAAGATACTAGATTTTTTAGAGTTGAATTATACAAGGAGATTAATATTTGTTCAATTTAATATGCTCTAATATTTTTATTATTTTTTGCCAAATTAGTTATATTTGGGGCAATTTATTTAAGTTTGATGTCTTGCTTTGTTTGTTTGAATCCTGATTTTATCTTAGGGCCTCTAATTTAATTTATTTTCACACTTTATTCTTTTTTATTCGGGGCAAGTAATTAAATTTATTTTTATAGTTGCTTTTATTATGCTTACTTTATCTATTATTTCAATTAAAAATACCAAAAAATACATTTTATCATTAATCAAAAGTTGAACATTTGACTAATATAAACTAATTTTATCATTGTAATCACTAATTAGATGATAGAAAAATTGGTTTTAAAACCTTATATATATATATATATATATATATATATATATATATATATATATATATAATTTTAAAATTGTGTGTTTTGGACAGTTAAGATTCAATTTATGTGGTTCACAAATTTGAAATTCTAAGACTTTCAAAAGATCGAAATTGATTTTCAAAAATCTGAATTCAGAGTTTTAAATAATTCAAAAAATCTTGGTTCACAAATTCAAAAATTTAAGCAATCATATCCTAATTTTATCCATAATATCCGAAATTCAGCTACTTGAAATTCAAGATTTTTTTCAAGACACACGACTGCATTTTTTAAAACCTATGTTGAAAAGTCAATAATTGTGTGTTGTGAGATTTAAATTTAAAAAAAGATGAAAAATCAACAATTGTGTGTTGTACGATTTAAATTAAAAAAAGCAGTTGAAAAGTCAACAATTGTGTGTAGTGAGATTGAAATTAAAAGAAACAAAAAAGTTGAAAAGTTTAACAATTGTGGCTTTGCACCAAAAAAAATATCTTTGGGGGAAAGAAAATAATCTATCTATCTATCTATCTATATCTATATATATTATATATTTTATATATAGGGCTGAGTTCCGGTGAGAATGGGTCCGTGGGTGAGAAATGAGAATAAATCTTAGTCATTATATCTAATCTAATCTAATGGATTAGATTTATAACAAACTGAAATCCCTAATATATGCAAAAAAAAAAAAGAAAAAAAAGCAAGCTAACCCAAACCTCCCTTCACGAACGACGCAGAAGCCAAAACCCAAACCTCCCTTCACGACGCAGAAGCCATAACCCCTTCACGACGTCAGAAGCTCGAACCCGTTCACGCGAAACGTCAAGTTACCGCTCGACCTTCGCAAAAAAAATTCGATCTCCTCCGCGTTTTGATCCATCTCCGTTCTCAATTCATCTCCTACTCGATCCACCAGCTCTGTTCCTTCAATCGAAAAGTAATTTTATCAAGAAATTCATTCCTATTCCTTTAAATCCTGTTCAAATTTAGGTTTTGGCCGGAGTAATAGAGATTGGCGTGACAATCCTTTTCGAATTTAGGGTTAGGTCGGAGTATCCTGTTCGATTTTGGAGGTTCCTATTCGATTTTGTTCCCTTATTCAATTTGATTTTTTCTTGGTTCAATTTTGGTTGCACACTGATGGCTTCAATTTTGAACGAATCAGATAATGTTTTATTTTAAATTAGTGGAGTTGATCTGATTTTTAGATTTTTGATTTTGTATTTTTTTGAGTTAACCTGGTAAAAATTTGTGTAGTGTCGTCGTCTGATGTGGTTTGATTTATTTGTCACAATTCAGTATCAGTTTGAGCACATTAGTGTGTTACCTTGTGCACGTCCGTGCTGAATGGTGTTTTGCATGTGTCGTGAGTCTTAAAAAAATTTGTGCTTGTCGTCGTCTGATGTGGTTGCTGTCTGATTTATTTTGTGCACAATTCAGTGTCAGTTTGTGCACATTAGTGTGTTCCCTTGTGCACGTCCGTACTGAATGGTATTTTGCACGTCTCTGGAAGTCTTAAAAAAAATCTGTGCTTGTCGTCGTCTGATGTGGTTGCTGTCTGATTTGTTTTGTGCACAATTCAGTGTCAGTTTGTGCACATTAGTGTGTTCCCTTGTGCACGTCCGTGCTGAATGGCATTTTGCACGTGTCGTGAAGTCTTAAAAAAATCCCTGCGTGTCGTCGTCTAATGTGGTTGATGTCTGATTAGTTTTGTGCGCAATTCAGTGTCAGTTTGTGCACAGTAGTGTGTTCCCTTGTGTACGTGTGTGCAGTAGCAAAATGGTATTTGCACTTGTTATGATTAAAAAATTATGCGCGTGCTGTCGTCTGATGTGGTTCTCATCTGATGCTAGTGTGATTTGTTTGTGCGCAAATAATTGTCAGTTTGTGCACATTAATATGGTGTTTGCACCTTTCACTAGGATTGACAACCACAAATAAATGTTACATTTGTAGTTGTATTGATAACTACTAAATACGCTGAATGTCACTCGAGTAATTCAAAAAGGCAATGTTGCATGAGCCAAGATGTATCATTACTTCAAAGATATTCAAAAATTTATTTTCTGATTTTTGTGTGTTCTTACCTCGAAATTTACTTGGTATCGGTTATGGTTGTAATAATCACTTCTTTGCACATTGTAATTTGCAGGTGATTTGAGAAAGGAAGTAAAAATGGGACCAATTGGCATATATCAAGACCTACGCTTAATATTATTTTCTTATTTTTATTTTCTTAATTTAACAAATTGGGTTGTGCACAAGTAAGTGTCAATTTGTGCACAACAATGTAATGAATTTTGCACAATTGTGCACAATATGTCATTGGTGCAGACGCTCTTGCACTCTTGGTTCTAGTATTTCATGAATTCTTATTTAATTTTTTTGTCTTTCGGTACTAATTATGAGATTGAGGTGAAGGCTCTATTTGCAAAATCATAATATGGTCTAGCAATATCAGTTTAACTTTATTTTAAAATCAAAATAAATATTACAACATTAGTTTCAGGATATGGACAATAGTGCCATAAGACCTGCACAATCGTATTACAAGTCATGCACAATATATATCAATACACAAATTATAAAAACACACCAGCAATGAAATTACACATGAGTCTGACAAGATATATCAAAAAAAAAATCATTAAAAAATGGGATAATGTTTGCCGCAACATTTCACTATTTTTATTGGTTATCGATCATCTTATCCAGACTTTGTGGTCATCGACGCCCAATTGAGGTAGCTGGCATGAGACTACTGCTATGAAATATCACATGCACAATAGTTCATTAAGTTATGCACAGTATTGCAATAAGATATGCACAATAATACAATAACATTTGCACAACCAAGTGCAACTTCTGAAAAAAAAAATCAGAAAACTAAATATCTGTCAATGACATATGCACAATCACCAGCAAAGCCAACTCCAAAGCCTGCAACCCATTTTCAGTAGTAGTCACTGGAAAAAAGAATAAGAATATTAATAAAATAAGAAAAAAAAGTTGAGCATCTCAACTTCAACCAAAATTATAGAACAGAGCAAAGTATATTAATTTTTTCATACTGCCACAAGGCAACTAAAACACAGATTTCTCACCCACATGGGCGATTCTCTACGTAGGATAATGCTCAATTTCTGCGACTGCCTGCGCCTCGTTTATTCCTCCATCAAGTTCTTGATTGATGAGGCCCATGTTAAAGAAACCCAGACAATGCATGAATTGAAAATAGCCGACGAAGACATTATGATGCCTTTAGTAGCCAAGATGGTGGGGGAGCTAATTCCAGCCTTTAGTTGAACAGCAAATTATGTTGCCTCTGGCTTCTTTCTCTTTCTCTCTCTCTCTCTCTTTTTTTTTTTTTTCGCTGCTCAAGAAAACAAAAAGATATGCTTGTGAGAAACTGATGATGTACCAGCAAACAATCAACAAGTTGCAGTAAACAAAAAGTTACCATACACACATAAAAAAAAACAAAAAAAAAAACTTAAAACTTCAAAGGAAGAGTTTCTTCAATCAATTGACCAACTGAACTGAAACAAGCCGCATTACCACAATTATGTATTATCAGCAGTTTGTATTTATATAGACCAGACCACATAAAAACTTTAGACCACCAAAAAATAAATTCAAACGCAAGAAAAAGACGGAGAGTTGGAGATTACAAAACTCCAAATCTATCCACGACACATACAGAAACAAAAGGGCGATTACCAGACAATCTAATATTGTCCTGGTCCACCTCTCCGATCCCACAATAAACATAAATAAACAACCTTAAACATATAATTAATACCTTTTTTCCCTTCTCCAGAAAAAAAACTGAATATTTCGTTTACGAAAAAAAAAAGACGCGAAAATATAAATGCAAATCTATTTTCTGGCCTTTTTTCGTCCTCTTTCACAATTTTACATTCACAAGCCTAATACTTATAAACTGAAAAAACACAAATTGAAAAGAGTAACAAGAACATATTAAACTTTTCTGCCATTATATAACTAGAAAAAAATGCGAATTGAAAAGAATTATATCCTAATTAACATGTAATTAGGTCAGAAAATATAGTGATGGCGGAGGAAAATATGAATTACGACTATGTTATCTACCTAATTAGTATATAATTAGGTCAGAAAATAGAAGAAAAGGCACAAAATTAGGTCAGAAATTTTCTGCAATCTTATTCACTGCAAATGAATGTAATTGACAAAGATCTTACGAAATTAAATGAAGATCTTAAGAAATTGAAGAGGCGCAACCACATATGTGTTTGAGATATCGTTCTCAGACGAATTTTGTGCGGATACGATGGAGATAGGAGTCTTTGGGGGATATCATTCCTTTTTTGTCACGATGGAGGCTTACAGCTTGGCTGCGACGGAGGTTTTAGAGTGGTGGTGACAGCGAAAGGTTTGCAGATGTAGAGGTCGGAGGAGTTCTAGGTGGGAATGGTGTCGTCTGGGTAAAAGGTTGATTTGAGGAGGGTGGTTTGGGTGTCGGTGTTGTTGAGAGAGGTGGCGAAGTGTAGAAGGTAGATGTAAAGGAAGACCACCGGGATGTCCTGAATTACCAAATTACCATGCATTCTCATTTCTCACCCACGGATCCATTCTCACGTGATCCTATACCTATATATATATATATATATATATATATATATATATATATATTAAAGGAGAGGTCTGGAGAGAGAAAAAATGCCACGTAAGATTATTTTCTTTTTTAACAAAATTATGATAGATACCTTATTTAATTAATTATGATTTGGTTTCCTTTTTTAATTAAAAAGCCACATAGGATTAGTTTCCCCATTTAGGTATGTAGGAAATTTCTTAACATAATTATGATATATACCTTATTTGATTAATTATGATTTTGTTCCTTTTTATTAATTAAAAAGCCACCTAGGATTAGTTTCCTTGTTTAATTATGTATAAATCTTCTTAACATAATTAGGATAGATACTATAATTAACATTAAAAACAATAAGAATT
>BMAC01000299.1:744613-787348 GCA_014905375.1 Phtheirospermum japonicum | reverse complement strand
AAGTTCAGTTTATGTTACTTTATGAGTTCTGGTGTCTTTTATTATTTTGTGTTATATGATTTAATTTGACTTATTTTCTATATATGACAAAATGAGTGAAATATTTAGCAACTCTTGCTTTTATCATTGTCATTAATCTGCCTTGTAAACTGATTTTTTTTTTCTTTTTGATAATGTAGATCATTTTTCAAACTATAATATTTGTTCTCATATGCACATGTGAATTCTTTTTGTGCATATTTAGTTCGTGGTCTCAGTTACGTGTATCTGCTTGATTAAATGATCTTCTATGATACTAAATAGGCACCTGGACTTTGTGTTAATTTGCTTTTGGACCTTAGTTATACATTCATTCATTTATCTTATCATTTATGTACATATTCTTTTTCATTTTTCTCTTCATATATGTTTGCGGTAAATGTTTTTTTTTTAATTATTCTATAAATCCCGAGTTCCTGATTATTATTAGATCACTAATTTTATGTCGCATATACAATTTTTATCCTCTAATTTGATTATATATCATACTTTTATCCTAGTTTTGCAGGTTTGTTTGTTTTGATACTTTTATCCTCATTGATATTTGGTTTTCTATATAGTTATGTGAGTGTATCTTCTCTTTACTTTCTTTCTATTGAAATGTTGTGTATTTATGTGTCCGATTTTTTCCCGTTAATTGAGATTTCAACGGCATGAGCTATTGAAGTCTTGAACTTTACTCCCTTCAATAACAAATCAACCTGCTTCACGTATTCTCATCTAGACTTAAGTATCCGAAAAAGAGGAACAACAAGTATCTTTATTAAGGCAGTTTTATCTTTATTTGCTCCTCCATTTGTTGAACTTCAAATATTTTCTTCTGTATATCTTCAAAAACTTCTAATAGGGTGGTGTTGGTGATCAATTATGGATATGAGGTGGAGTAGGTGATTTGTTGTGTGATGTGAAAAGTGAGGTTTTGTTGGAAATGTATATAACAATTAACAATGTACTTTTATGTTAATTGTTTATTTTTGTGATTTAGAGATCATGTCAATTGTCATTATGCAGGTTTTTATTGTTAAATGTGTTAATATTTATGAATTATATATTCGCATAAGGTAAATTGTTGATTTGTTCTGATGATAATATAAATTGATGTATGTCCAGGTTTTCCATCACGTGCCAGACTTCAGTCGACTCAACAACAACAAACCACTTGTTTCTAGCTTCGACAACAGTTGTTTTTGTCCAGTTGAGGGATTTATAATCTTATAAAATAAGTTTTTTTAATTCTCCAAACTCTCGTATAGGGGGGAGCTCTTTTGATCTAGTTGCATCTTATTTTATATTGTAACTTCATTTGAAAATTACAAGATGATAGGTTACTTGTCGAAAGAATATTGCTCTTGTTGCTAATCTTAGAGACTTTTCTATTGTCATTTTGGGATTTTGGAAAGTTACAAATACTGCATTTTTTTCGTTCTTGTTTTTTTTTACTTCATGCACCTAAAGATAACATGGTATGTTAGAACCTGAAAAGCACCTTAGACCAAAGGTTTATGCTTTCCATTTGCAGATTAAACATGTTGGTAGTTGAAAAGTATTATTTTATTGAAATGTATTGTTTTTTCAAGTATGAAGTATTGATCTTTGTACTACCTGGTATTATTTTTTGTACTACAACGTATTAGTATATCTCGATGAAATATACTAGTTTTCTATTGTAAAGCATTTATTTTTGCACTGAAAAGTATTGGGTTATGTATCATAAGCATTAATACCTTTGATGAAACATATTGATATTTTGATTGTGAAGTAGTGGTATTTGTACTAAGGAGTATTAGTTTTTGTACATTAAAGTATTAGTTTTATAACTAAAAGTAATGACTTATTAAGAAAGGTGTCACACATTACACTCACCAAAGTATAAGGTTTTTTGTCTTTTCAAACAGTAAATAAATAAAAAAGTCATTTTTTTGTATTGAATATATAAAGTTTACCATGATAAATATCGATTTTTCAGTAAATACAATTACACCAGCTGACATCATTATCATGGCACACAAAACTATTTCACCAGCAAAATAGGAACAAAAAATAGCATTATACTAGCAAAATATCAAATCAAATACTATGAACCAGTAAAATACTAATACTTATATATACAAAAGTCATTACACCGATAAAATAATAACAATATACCTGCAAAATAGCAACAATCAAAATAATATTTTACAACAGGAAAACTAATACGTTTTGGACAAAAAAAACTCACTTAGAAAAATCTATTTCCGCCAGCGGGGCAACACACTGAACACTAAAGAAATCAAATACTTTAAAAGATACAAACCAATACCTTACATTAGAAAAACCAATACTATACAACAGAAAAACTATTACTTTGTAAATAGTACAAATAATCTTTTATGTATTGTTACTGTAAAATGATGCGTATTTATCTTCATTCAGTTTTTGGTCCGCATCTTGCTCTCTCCATCATTATCTTGCTTTCAATCTCCATGGATAATTTAACAAAGAAAATCAACAATCTGAAAATCAACAATAATATTTGTTAATTAGATTTTTCTAAAATTTCGCTGCTACAAAACCAATACACTACTATTGTGAAACTAATATATTGCTGATGAATAACTCATAATATAGTACTACTCCAAAACGCATACACCACTGCTTCAAAACCAATACCATATAGTACAAAAACTAATACATAACTGGTTCGGAACTAATATTAATACCTTCATCTTCATTCAATTTTTTGTCTATATGCTTCCTTAAATCACCAATTTGGTCTTCAATATCCATTGGTAGATGCGAATTTTCCCAAAACCTGAGAAATATACAAAAATCAAGATCATATTTTAATTTAAACTCTAATCTCATTAATCCTACATCTAGAATAAATAAATGCAATTTTAGAAATTAAATTTAGCACCAAAATACCCCAAAATTAACCCTGAAATCATTTTAAAAAAAATTCTTAAACTCTCACATAATCTCCTGGAAAGGACATAAAATTAGCACTTACGATGTAGAGACCGAGGGTGCTACGACGGTGGTGGTGTGCATCGATGTTTGCGCGACAACAATGGAGGTTTAGCATCTCGCGGAGCGGTGGTACGATAATTGGAGAGAGAGAAGAGCTTGCGGTGGAGACGGAGGCGAATTCGGGCGGTAGTGATGCAATGGAGGCTTTTGGTGATTTTGGTGGCAGAAGATATTTAGAAGATTTGGGTATTCGAAACCATGAGAGAGTCGCGACAGAGAGAGAGAGGTAGAGAGTGGTGGTGGATCTGATAGAAGTTATGAACTCCTTTTCTTCTTGTACGTGGGTAAGTGGATCTGGATCTGGATTTTATCCGGCCTAATGGGTCAGACCCGTTTATTTGACCTGACAAGAGTATTGTCCTTCGTATATTGTCAGTGTAATGTTGGGTTTCATAAAATTATCAGATGAGAAAAATAATATTAAGATTTAAGTCATACGATATATGCGACATATATAATGCGACATATATAAAAAGATTAGGTTATCGATATATTATGTATCAACACAATTCAACACACGAAACTTTTAACACCGACACGAATTGCAAAACTATATCGAATTTAGGATTCTTGATTTATATTTATAGAATTTTAAAATAAGGAATCAATTAGAAAGGCCCAATCATATACCTCCACGTGTACCACTCAACAGTCATGCATTCATTCTCTCTCCTCCGTGTCTTCCCGCGAAATTCTCTCACTCCCCGCGAAAAATCCCATGCTGCGATACTCAGAGATTTTTTTTTAACTTTTCCATTATATAACAAACTCTTAATTTATCTCAAACACCCCCTTATAACTAATATTCTGTTTCCTTGTGGGATACAATATTCTGTTTCCTTAGCCAGAGTCTTTCTTTTTTTCTGGCTCTTTCTCTTATTTTTGCCTTTTATTTTCTAGCCGTTAAGCCCTTTCTCAATTTACATTATTTTTATATACTAATTTTCCCCGATTAGATTTATCGGTAATCTTTTTCAAGATTTTTTCATATGGGTTGTATATGTTATTGACCGTTGGGTACTAAAAGTTCAAATTTTTGCGTTCTGTGATCAAAAAACTGAAGAGGGGTTTGGTTCTGATGATGTTCTTATTTTGGTCATCAATTTGTTTTTAACTTCATAGCAATATATATTTCTTCTCTTTTTTTCTTTTTTTTTTTTGTTGGGCTCTATTGAAAAGGTTGTTTTAAGAATTCCAAATTGTGTAAAAATTATGGAAGAAGCTAAGGATAACTTGGAAATTCCTATTGATGATGGAGAAAGTGATGGTGCTGCTAATCACAAGCCACTCACTGTTACTGGGTTTGTGATTTTTTTTATTTAACACTTCAAGTTTTTCGGCTTTAATTGGTGGTTGTTTTCGGTTTTATTCATTAGTGTGGGAATTAATTGTCAATGTATCATTAATTTTAAAGGTGTTTTTAGTTGCTACATGAGAGTATATCTAATTGTGATAATCTATTAATGATGGTTCATTAATTTCATGATGGAGCCATAGCTCTGATATTTTTTTATTTTGTTTTTACTTTTTCTATTTATTATTTACTTTGTTATAAATCTATATGTGAATTAGGCTTGAAAAATTGAAATGCCTCCTCAATAATTGCAATTTTGTTGTAATTTATAATTTCGTTTATTTTGTGTTTTTGTTATAAAAAAAAAAATCATTGATCCGCCACGTGTGTTTAGAAGATTGACGAGTCAAGTTAGAAGATCATCAAAGTCCAATTGGACAGAGGAAGAGGTAATTAGTACTTTTAGTTTTTTTTTTTTTTTTTTTGCTTGTGTTGGTTCTGTTCTTACTATATTCTGTAATGTTCTTGATTTATATTCATGTTTGTAAATTGTCCGAACTAAATTGGTTCAAACTAAATTAACAGGATGCCGTTTTGCAAGACGCGGTTCGGCAATATGGAGGAAAAAGCTGGAAAAAAGTTGGCAAGTTTTTTTGTTTTTTTTAAATCTTTTCATTGCATTTTCTCGTGATTTTTCGTTTCCTTGAGCATTATGCGCGGTTTTAATTTAATTTTATTTAATTTTATATTTTCAGCCAACTGCCTGCCTGGTCGAACGGACACGCAGTGTTTGCATCGCTGGCAGAAGGTTCTAAATCCTGACCTGGTTAAAGGGCCCTGGAGCAAGGAGGTCATAATCATATGCTACGCAATTTTTTTAAAAATTTTTTCAACATATAGCGGGGGAAAATAATTAAATGTCGTTAAAATGTAGGTATATATAGTGCTTGATTCTTGTTTTGACATGTGCAGGAAGATAAGCTTCTTGTTAAGTTGGTTGAAAAGCAATCGGAGAAGAAGATGAAATGGGCCGAGATCGCAACACAACTTCCGGGCCGGATGGGAAAGCAATGCCGCGAAAGGTATTTAATTAGGAGCTATTTAATTATGCCCTTTGATCTCATGCAAACAAAGGAGTATTTTTTTATAAAGCGCTTGTGATGTGATCCATGCAAAGTTATTTTCCTCAACACGGATGCAAATACCGCTTCTTGATAAATTTAACACTCGCTGTCGATATATCTTCAGATGGCATAACCATTTAAATCCGGAGATAAACAAGTCTGCATGGACAATAGAAGAGGAGAAGGTTCTCATCAATGCCCATAGTGTATATGGAAACAAATGGTCTGAAATTGCCAAGATTTTACCCGGCAGGTAATAATTTCATTCCAAATGTTTTTGTTTTTATTTTTATTTTTTTCCTCTTATAAGTGATTGTGTTGCTTAATGGTGAAAAAAATGTGGATTTAGTATATGTTTTTTGGTTGAAATTGGCAGGACCGAAAACTCGGTGAAAAATCATTGGAATTGCTCCCTGAAAAGGAAACTTATGAACTCTTCAGCAAGTGGCTCTTCTATAAATCATCCTCAATCCATTGCACTTGCTTCGTACGAAAAAGAGAATTGTGAAGAAAACGAGGGTTCGTTTTGCCTCGATTTGAGCCTTGGAATTGGATGCCCCGGCCGTTCGCCTAGTCACCCATCGTCTGCTCGGAAATCAAATACTGAGACGCCTAATTTGCATTATACCGACTTTTCGTGGTCTTGCTCGGTTAAGCCAAGACGACATAGTGACACATACGGATTTTACGAAAGGCATCAGAATTATACCGGCTTGTGCTACGAGCCGATTCACAAGGAGGATGCGAATGTTTTCACGCCGGCCAATAAATTTCCGAGTAGTGATGGTAATTTTCGCCAACCGAGTAGCCCGAAATCGCTATTGAGGATCGCGGCTAAGAGTTATGACAACGTGCCGTCTATTATAAGGAAGCGAGGAGTTAATAAAGCTTTGGAGGATCAAAAGCTTGAAAAATCCGAAGTCTTAATAAAGTCTGTTGGGAAGTGCCTGGAACGATCATTTTCAGATGCATGAGATTATAATCTGTCAGGTTTGATTATAATCTTCTTTTACTTTTTTTTTTTAATGCTTATATATATTATAAATAAGAACATTTAGGTTATGGGATATGTAGTTTATGTGTTTTGGCAATTAGCACTCAGATATGATTGATTATTTTTATTTTTTTTCTTTTGCAGGTAATAATATCTAATATTTTGTAGAGCGAACGAATATCTAACCTGGATAATTAGCATGGAGTGATATATATATACTTCCATGGGGAAGTGTAGATAGTAACTGTAACAGTTGGAAAGTGAGAGTTGAGAATTAATGATTAATTGATTATCCATAAGTTTTCTATGTTTTGCTGATTCTAACTGAAAATTTGTTGCACCGTAGGAAACGAAAACTGGAATGTTTCATAAGATTAAGGTAATTCACAAAATCTGTTATTACGCAACCTAACGAAAGACCTTTGTAGGCGGTCGTGCTTTTTAAAAGAAATTTTGAAATTAACGGAAAACAAATTTAATAATTTGATAACAAACAACTTTCTGTCTTTATAAATAATTATGTGTGCGCGCAATATTATTTAATCAAGTGATTAGATTACTATTTTGAGTAAGGCCATTAAGTTTGTATGATATACGAGGAGCAATTATGCATGCATTTCTGATATCTAATTTATTATTTTTTTTTATTAAAACAAAAAAAAATTTATAGAATTCCTTCTGCTTTGAGCTTCTCTTTTGACCTCCATTTTCGTTCCATCAAAAGGTAAGCAAATAGTAGAATCTATTATCATACACAAGAAAAGAGATACAATATCAGTGCAAATCATCATCTACATTGACAGGTTGAACTTAACAGAGAAATTTATGTGTCGCCTGACAAAACAAGCGACAAAACAATAAAAGAATAAGAGACACAAATGAAATAACACAAAACCCATCCTTTCATGCACATGAAACCAATCTTATCAACTATCACTAAATCTTGAAATGTTTTAAACACCCAATTAATTAACTGAGAAAGTAAAAAGACCTAACATTAGAATCCACTCCATAGACTTTTAAACTTCCATAAACTAAAGCAAACACATCAACCTTCAGAAAGCCCATCTTCTAGAAGAGTGCGACTTTTTTTCCGAAGGAATGGACAATCCGACCTCCTTGCACTGCTCTTCGTCCGGTTCTCTGGTCAGAAACGCGGTCCCCACGAAATGTACCAACGCAGATGCATCTTCAAGATTCCTTCTAAAGCTCAAGGACGTCGACATGAATATCTTGGAGGGTGTTTTCGTCAATTTCTTCATTTCGTTGTTCAGCTTTGCGCACTTTAGGAACCTCTCGGTCGCGGCCTCCCAGGAGAGCTCGTGCCTTTGGGCGTCTGTCAGAGGGGCGGGTTGGTCTTTCAACGCCTTGCGTGTTTCCTTAACGAAACCTTCGCTGTCATCGTAGGTTCGGCAATTCGGGAACTGCTTGAAGAAATCGTTTGAGGGATGATTGGCGCAAACGACAATTTTGCCCATGGCTAAAGCCTCGGCTGTAGTTGTGCAGACTACGTCGGTGGTGCTGGGATTTAGAAAGACCTTATAGCTGGAGTTGAAAGGGAAAAAAATAGTGATTATAAAAATTGTATTCAGTTTTCATATTGTGTATACATAGTGTAAGTCGAACAATAATTAAATAAATTAATAAAACTTCAATTGTCGATTCTTGTTCTATCTGATTTTATTATTATTATTTTTTTAAAGATAATTTTATGATTAGAAAATAGGGAGAATTACAAAAACTACCAGTGAGGTTTGGCCAGGTTACAAAAAGACACGTCTAACTCGGTGAATTACAAAACCACCCTCGACTGGCCTTGAGGTTACTTTTGTCATATGTTTTGCACACGCTGTTAGTGGAGCTAACGAAATTGCTGACATCATCAAGTTTTTTTTAAATTGCATCCCTCCAATTTCCAAAATATTACAAATAACACCAAATTCTCACCTTACATTTTACATTTACATTCCTCAATTTCTCCAAGTATTAGCATTAGCTAGACAACATGTTGGGGCTATTTGTAATATTTTGAGAATTCGTGGGTGCAAATGTAATAGAGGCACACACCTGCCAAACCGCCTAACTGTTAGGCAGATCCCCTATGACTAAATCTCAATACCCCTAAAATAAATAAATAAATCCTAAAAACTTGGAAAATCCTAAGAAACAAATAAATAAAAAACTAATAAAAGAAACCCGAAACTAAAGAGAAAAAATGAAAAACTAAATTTTGGGTACTGCCTACAAGTTTTTGTCTAAGTATTATATTTAATGATGTCAGCAAACTCCGTTGGATCAACCAACGGTAGGGGGAAAATGTAGGCGTAATCAAACCTTAAGGGTGGTTTTTGTAATTTTTAATGTTAGCTGAGAATTATTTCGTAAATACCCCTAACCTAAGGGATAGCTTTTGTATTATCCCTACAAAAATATGTACAACCATTTTAAAAAAACATTGTACAATGCCAAACAATGGACATGTACTTACTCATGAAACAAAGGATCGGCATGATCACGTCCAGGGTTCACCGTGACCGTTATTTCCAGCTTTTGGGCTGCTTCCTCAACTTGAACCGAGTCCTCTCCGGTGCCATATAAGTCGACTTCAAGCCCAGTTAGTTCCTTCTGGTTATCATGCAGAAGTTTAAGCAACTCTTTGTATCCTTTGCTCCACACCATCTTTCCGATGTAGTATGCACCTTTAGTAAAGGCTTGTGCTCCGTTATGTTGTTGCTCTCGTTTTTTCATGCCAATGTCCAGAAACCTCGGGTTGACTCCATGGACGTTGCAGATAACGGATCTGGGAAGCTCTTGAGTCGCGGCAGACAATCTTATTACCTACCATTATGAACAGGACATGTTAGAAGCTAAGCAAATTATTCTAAAATCAAAGCTTTAAGGGGAAGTAATAGGAGAAAACTTATATTTCAAAAATAACTGGCTCAGATGAATACGTGATTAGCACTAACTCAGATCCAAAAGCAATGGTCAATGCATTGTAGAAAGTTCCAGCAGTGTTTTAAAGATCTAGCTTCACAAGATAATGGGCATAAATTTCATTTCTTCTTAATATAGCAAATCATATTCATGAGGAATAACATAAGAAACATGGGCAAGGAAATCTCGAAATTCGTCCATAATATACATAATAAAAAGGAAATAATATTTCATGGCTAAGGAACAATAACAACAATAAATGCTTGACTTTCACTATACTGAGGTAAAAGTAATGTATCAAATGAAAAAAAAAAAAAAAAAAGAATAAACTAAGCTAATTTTCATATATCTCACATTCTTAATAAAGATATCAAGAAAATAATACTTCAAATAGGTATTTTAGTTTTTTCGGCTAATTCACTTCACCTAAATGTTACAAAGGAATGCTAAGCAAATTGATGTTGTTTGGTGCATCTGAAAACAGATTGAAAGATATTTTACATTCATTTAACAGTCTTTGGTGGCGTTTGGATACCATTTCATTTAAGATTTCTCCCCTAATAGAGAATTTATTTAATTTTTCAGATTTTTTCAATAAATCAAAAATTACACTATTCAACCACTTTCACTTTTTTTTTCAATCACTTCAACTCATTTTCAAAATAAAAACCATCCCATCACTAATCATTCGTACACATTTTCCCACAAATTTCACTATTCCCCCACTCACATAACTCTAACTATCAATCATATTCAATCATTATTTTACTATTTCTACATTATATCAACTTTAATCATTACATTTATATCTCACATTCATTCACACTCTCAAAAAAAAAAATCATTCTTCATTATTAAAAATCACCATTCTCTCTCATTTTCAAAATTTCCAAAATGAAATGGTATCCAATCACACCCTCTAACTCCTAATAATTGCCATGACAGCATTTGATTGGAGTTTCCATATATTTCATTTAAAGCTCCAATCCGTATAAAAAAACAAGATTCACAAACAAGGACATATGCAACGGGAAATTATCAGGTAGTTAGTTACACAGTCAAACAAAGGTACCAATCTTAAACAGAACGGAACAAAATAGATCAGAAACTTAAAAAAGCAGTTATCGAAAAACATACCCTGTGACAATATATATTGACAACCCAACTGTTTACGTATTTCAAGAAAAAGGCTTGGAGTTGCCCATTCTTCTCCCTCCTCACATACTCCAAATAATTAGTGTGAACAACTCCTACAACCAGTCGAAATTTGATTTTCCATCTCTTCCCATGATGATACCATGTGAGATGCTCCGGCTCTTCTAGGACCGCCACATCAGCTTCTTCATCAGGAATCACTTCAGTAATGTCCCCTAGAGCCAGAATACTCCTTTTGTGTATAGAAAACTGCACGGCGATAAAAAAAAAAGTACAACAAATTGAACTAAATGTACATCGATATTATCTAAATTAGTAAATAATGGCTTGAGTTTACCCTTCCCGGATAGAACCGTATTGAAAAACTTGATCTCAATCCGGTCCTTTCCTCGAGCCACTGACGAACATATGTTTCTTGTTCGGCAGGTGAGGTAAAGGTGATATTGTTCGGATAGACATGTTCTTGATCTGTGATTTTCAACCAAGGGATCACTAAAGTGACTTTTCTTTCGTCGTCTTTAGCGAGATAGACTGCACGGAACAGAGGGTTTACAGCTGTCCCAGTTAGCCATGGGAGGCTAGCTGTAGTAAATATCGCAATATGTTGCCTCTTATCCATAAACTCATGAGATTTATTCAAACAGAAACCAAGAAACAGGGCATCTGCGTAGACAAGATAAAATAATCGTGTTCAGTATCGTGATTTAAGAGCCTATAACCATGAATTATAACTAGGACATTTTTTTTATATAAAAATAATAATTATTATTATTATTCCAGTTTTCATAAGCTTTCATGCAAGTTAGCCATCTAAATACAAAAATTATTCCATTGAATTCACAAAATCAAGTTATTTAAACTTTCAGAACAAAAATTCCAGTTACACCAAAAAATCGAAAAGGAAAAAAAAAATCATTCAGACGGCTCAATTACTCAAACCTTCGCTTACATCAGTACCAAGGAATCATATCTCCTTAACTCCATCCGAAACAAGTAACGCATGAACGAAAAAAGAAAGGCAGAAATTAAAAATGAAAATACCACCTTAAAATCGACGTTGAAAACGCAGTAAAAAGCAGAAATAAAAACGAAGGGGGAAATTTTACATCGCCAATTTTATTCACCGATCAGTGCTTACAAAAAAAGAATGCGGTAGCTTTACCTGAATATATTGCGTGCAACGAAACCTGTAATTGTTGATTTCGCAACCTTTTTCTTATTCTTTTCCGAATAGAATTTCAACACAAGTGGGTAAATTAGAATAGTTAACAAATAATTAGGGTGAAAAAAATATTGGATTTAGAGCTAGGATGAGCTGGAAAATGGGGACATATTCGAATAAAATAAATAATAATTGTCCAATGGAGTGATGGGTGGAAATACCGAAGAAAGGAATATTCCAAGGGACAGGAAAATTATGATGGATGCATACAATCATAAATTTTATATTCTTATTCACTTCGATATTTCTATATTATAAATTAGTTTAACACCCGTGTATTACACGTAATTTATAAAAATTAAATATAAAAAAAATTGTGAAAATTATGAAATTTTAAATTTTAAATAAAAAATTGAAAGGATGTATATCTCAACCCGTGCCCTGTTCAATTTATTAATTATTATAATTATTGATTAATATTATATTTTAATGTTCACATTAAATTCATTAATAATTATATTTGCATACTTATAAAAATTCAAAAGATATCACATTTTCAAAAGATATTCTCTAATCTATATTATTTAATTATTATTAACTCATATTATACTTTTATGTTTAAATTAATTTTGTTAATAATTATAGTTACATACTTTGAAAAATTCAAAAAGTATCATACTCTCAAGCCTTCTCGCATTGTGCCATTGTCTAATAAATATTAATTAATTATTATTATATAATTTTATTTTCTTATATTTGGATTGAGTTCATTACTAATATTTAGTTACATACTCTAATTATTGCAAATATATCATAATTTATTTATACATGATATTTAGAATTTTAAAATTAAGTTATTTTAGCTTTTATTTTAAATTCAATTTATTAATTATTTTCATATATAAATTTTTTTTTGTAATTAAAATTATTTCATATGTAATCTATCTTTTAATTAAAATAATTCATCTAAATTTTTTTCTACTAATTATATATGACTTGTTTATAAAAAAACTTATTGAATTAGACAAAATATAATTAAAGAAAACTATTAAGTTAGGCTAAATATAATAAATAAAAAATATTAAATTAGGCAAGATATTGTAAAAGGAAAATATTAAATTATGTATATATTAGGCTCGGGTGACACATAAGCAAATGAAACACCGAGATTTTTTATTATCCAAATGAAACATACGAAGTAGACACGTAGATTATGAGGATTTTGCATTAATATACACTTGTTTAACATACGTGTATTACACAGAACTTATCAAAAGATAAATATAAAAAGTATTTGTGATAATTACTAAATCTTATATCTAAAATAAAAAATTAAAATAATTATTCCCAACCAGTAACTTGTACATGTCTAATCTATTTATTAATTATTATAAATATTAAATAATTTTAGATTTGATGTTTAAATTAAATTTATTAAATCTTAGTTACATATTTAAAAAAATTCAAAAACTGTCATATTCTAAACCCGTGTCTAATATCTATTTTATTAATTATTATTATTAAATTATTTTATATATTAATGTTTAGAATAAATTCGTTAATAACTATTAGTTACATACTTTAAGATATTTAAAACATATCATACTTTCAACCCGTGTTGCATTGTACTGGTGTCTAATCAATGTTTATTAATTATTAGTATATAATTTAATATTTTTATATTTATTTTGAATACATTACTAATATTTTGTTACATACTTAATTTTCTTAATTAAAATAATTTCATATGTAATTTTTTTTAATTAAAATAACTAATTTAGATCTTATCTACTAATTATATATGATTTATTTCTATTTTTATATTAGGAGAATCAAAAGAAAGTATTGAATAAGGAAAAATATAATAAAATTTTTTAAAATAGGTAAGATACAATAAAAAGAAAAGTATTAAATTAAGTAAATATTAGGTTCGGATGACACATAAGCAAACGAACCACCAAAATTTTTTATTTGTCAAACGAAGCATACGTAGCAGACACATAGGTCAGGATGATTTTGCATTAATATATAGGGGTGATTAGTTTAAAAAGCATATCACGCGGGATTTAAAAAAATAATATTCATTAAAATATTGAAATAATAATATTAAAAATGATGTAACAACTTGTAATATTATTTATTTTATTTACATGAAAATTACTTTTTTACAATAAATAATTTTTACACACAAATCAGGACATAAGACTGTTTTTAACAATAAAAATATTTGTTTATTTTTTGTGAGTCACGAAATTAGTTGTAAACTATATCAAAATTGACTAAATTTGACGGGAAAACCCGTATAAAATTGAATTTGAAAATATGTAGCATAACAACAACCGCGTGTCACGTGTGAATATGTGATATAAAAAATTAAAATTTATAAGGTACTGATTAATTCCATTGAAAAAACGATGTACATCTAACTTATAGTATACGTAATATTATTTTATTTTTATTTTTTTTAATTTTTTTTTGCGTAAGACACGAAAAATGATGTACATCTAACTTGTTATAAATGTAATAATATTTTATTTTATTATTATTTTTTACGTGAGACATTAATTTATTCGTATAGTATATAATATGTGTATCAATTCAATATATTGAGATTAGATAAAGAGATTTAAAATATATTTAATATTTATTTTCCTAGGCGTAATAATCTATTATTATTTTTATTTATTTTATTTTTTTGTGCCCTTTGTTTTTTTTATTAGGTGAAACAGTAGTTTTTCATATAAATTTGAATGTTATTTTCAATTCATTGTATTGGGATTAGGTAAAGAAATTTAAGTTTATATTTTTTATATCATTTCCCTTTTGTAATAAACTTATATAAATCGTATTTCTCTTAAACAAATATTAAAAATTCTACTAAAATTATTTCAAATTTTATTATATAAAAAAAATCAACTTATATAGTTTTTTTTTTTAATTAGATATAATTTATTTATATATTGTATTAGAATAATAAAAGTAAGATATTGAATTTGTAAAAATATGTTAAAGAAAATATTAAATTAGATAACATGCAATAAAAGAAAAATATTGAATTACGCAAAATATAATATAGAAAAATATTAAATTAGGTAAAATATAATAAAAAAAATACTAAATTAGGTAAATATTAGGATCGTATAACACCGAAGTACCAGAATTTTTTACAAAGATAACGAAACATGAGAATAAGACAAATAGAATAAAATAGTTTTGTATTAATATTTAGGTGAGATATACAAAATATATATAACTAATACATAAAACACTGAACAATTATTATATAGAGGGAAAGTAAATATTTGAATTTATAATTTATGATATGATGTATATTAATCCATTGTATATTATTTTATTTGGCCCACATATTTTCTCCTTTTACCATTCATATGATATATAAAAAAAATCTAAATCATGCATACTCGATTATATAAGACTATGTGTATAATTTATTTTTTTTGTTTGACCAATATTGGTTTTAAATAGTTAGTTTCTATGGGACTTCTACGGTGTCTTCACGGGACCACTTCCCACTTAGTGGGATGCATTTATTACCATTAGATCAATTTTAAGTTTTTAAGATTAAAAGATTTATAGTTGTAAATGCAGGGGGCGGGTGACATGGTTCCCTTAAAGGCACCGTAGAGTTTTCCTTATTTCTATTGCTTAGACATTTCGACTTATATCGCACGGACTCTAGAGTTATCGATAGACATGTGTAAATCAACTTCGTGGAATCATCATTTTCTGAAAAAAAAAAAATATTAATACTATCGTATAAAATATAAAATTTACGATTATTTCATACAAGTTAAGAAAATATTACTTAATATTGTTAAAATATTATCTTTTTTATGTATGCCACTATTGTTAATTAATTATTTATTCAATTTATACATAATTTTTGTAAACGTTAATCTAAAAAAATGAATTATTATAATTTTAATATAATTAAATAAACAAAAATATATTGATTTTTGTATTTAGAGTTTTGGACAACTTTGTCCCAAACATAACTTCAGTGACACCCACTAATGGGCCTAACATATAATGAAGTCTACGTAGAGATACCCATCATTTGTAGGTTCAAAGTTAATTGAATTGGACCAAGCTCATATGCGAGCCCATTTGTCAGTTATATTTTGCCACAGTTTATTACAATACAAATTCATAATCTACTAATACCGAATTAAATTAGAATTAAATTAGGATTGATTAATTAATTTTGGGGCTCAAACAAAATTTTATATGGGACTTATTAAGAAAAAAAAAACTTATATAGCAAATCATAAATTTGGATTCTAGTACTTTTGCTCGCATACGTTGCACCGAATGTGTTGATCACATATTAAAAATTAAAAACAAACAAAACAAAAGAAATTAATAATAATCATATGCTTGGTAAGATTTGAAAAACTTAAAAGAAAATGAGATCGAATTAATAACTTTCATATGGCTCAACCCAAAAAAATTGGCAACAAAACATATTTTAGTATAGTTATCAAGCATCCCTAAAAGCTCGTGGAATGTAAAATTCATGAAGTTGCTACATCAAAGTATTGTAAGTTTTAAAATACTTCTTTTTACAATATTATGTTGATCTATTTTTGGAATCATACCAACACAAACTAATATTTGCAGTCACTTGGGATTAATAACTCGTAAAATAGCAACACATGACAATAAGTCATAAAAAAAATATGCGTGTGTACATGCGCACACACACACGTATAATTATAAACTTGTAAGTTAAACCAAACTTGATACACTAATATCATAATATACAATTGCTATAAAAATTTTAGGTAATTCGGTTTTTATAATATTAATATTCGATATATTTAATAAATTAAGAGGGTAAATTTTTTAACCATATTTAAAAAAATCACCGATCTAATTAATATATCAAAAATAAGTTCATATATTTCGATTGCATTTAGATCTTCTATTTTTAATATACTTTTATACATATGATTATAATGCTCTAATTTCCTCATTTAAATTATTGTGTAATCTCATTTCACTAACTTCTTTAACACACAAATAAATATTTAATATTCAATTGTATACCTATATTTTGTAACAAGTAATTTCCTATACAAATATATATTAATAATGACTTATTAGTTTTTAGGTTTTTTTAATACTCGTTTAATTGAAATTAGCAGGCCAGTATTTTATTTTACAATAATAGATGCACTTGAAAATTTCCGCTATAATAATCTCAAATGGCATCATATTATTATACCATTATGACCCTTACGAAAATCAAGAAAAAGTTCAATGATAATTACATATTATAGTACTAATAATATTCGTCAAATTCGATTTCAAGTGGTCTTAAGCCGTAAAACAACAACCCACAAACAATAAAGTAAGAAATTATTTTGTTTGAAATGAACAACCCAATTTTGATCAAAAATAAAAGGAGTAGAAAAGAAAAAACAACCCAAAATATTTAAAACAAATATTGATTTCAAAAGCCTAGTTGGATTATAAAACAAAATATTTGTACAATAACAAAGAATAAAAATGATTTTTTTTTCCAATCACCTAGCTTCATACTAGAAAAAAAAATTATAATTTATAACTTATTCTTAACGTAAGCTTATTAGGCCCATCAAGCTTTCGAGAGTTCATCGGAGTTCTTACCAACCAATTAAAAAAACTTATTGGGAGAGAGAAATACTATAAATTCCTCCAAAAAAACTCAATCAAACTAGGGTCATTGACTCGAAAAAAGTGACAAATAATTTATATCTTGGTTTAAGGTTTCTTTTAATCAAGTTTCATCATGTTCGATTTTTACTTACTTCATAAATTAATGGTGCGTGCGCAACTCATTATTTGGGACGAAACCCTAATGATGCATATATATTGTTTTGAAACTCAGGACAAAACATTGAAAGACATGATGGGATCACAAACTAATTCTAATAGGCAGCTTTTATTTGGTGGAAAAAAACTATAGTTCTTGGTGGAGATTTTCTTCAAATTTTGTCAACTGTTCTAAAAGACACTAGACCAGACATAATTCGCGCAACAATCAATTGTTTGCATTTATGGACTCATTGCATGATTTTGAGGTTGACCAAGAATATGAGGCTGCAAATCTCAGTTCAAACCCCAATTATGTCGAATTAAAAAAATCGTCGACTAGATAAATTGTATATGATATGGAATAGTTGGAGGACTAAACGATGGTGTCGTTTAAATTGAAATCTCAAATGATATATAATTGAAAGATGATGGTGATTATGTTGCGTCATTTGTGGGGAACACATATCCACAATATGAGAAACTACTGAATGCACCGCTTATTTAGAGGATGATGTTGTCGATTTGATTAATAAATATATGATGTCATTAAATGATAGAGAATATATAATATGTCTTAGCTCTGAAAGTGCATGCAAATCCAATTTAAAAATTGACATATTGTTGAACGTCCACTCACCGTATTTTTTAAACACCATCAAATATTTTGAATTGCCGAACCATGAGTTAAAACTAAAAATTGGAACTCCACTCATGTTGTTGAGAAATATCTATCATTATCTTGTGTTGTGTAATGGAAAAATATTAGTTGTTACAAAACTTAATGATCATATTGTATAGGCAGAGATTACTCAATGAAGCAATCCAGTTGAATTTACTGTGATCGTGTCATACGCCATGACGATCAATAAAAATCAAGAACAATCTCTCTTTTTCACGTTAGATTTTTCCTAAAAAGTCAGTTTCCAGTCATGGTCAATTGTAATTTGCTATATCAAGAGTGACCAATCATAAAAATAAAAAATATTGATCTTCGATGATGAGAATAAATGTAATAACAAAATAACAAATGTTGCGTAAAAGAAAATTTTTCACAAATTGTAAAGTACATTCCGTCTAATAACAATCCTGTTATAATTCACGTTGTAACCATTTTCAATATTATTCGATCTTTGATTAATAATTAGACAATATATATATATATATATATATATATATATATGGGAACTTTTACGGTGTCGTGAAGATATCATAGTCATTCTCTCTCTCTCTCTCTCTCTCTCTCTCTCTATATATATATATATATATATATATATATATATATATATATATATATATATATTAGGGGTGAGCATCGGTCGGTTCGGCAAAAAACCGAACCGAACCGAAATTAAGTCTAAAATCGAAAAAATCGAAAACCGAAATATTTAAAAAATTGCAACCGAACTAAACCAAAAATATGTTTAAAACCGAATTAACCTAATTGAACCGAATTAATAAAAATAATAATAAGTAATATAAAAATATTTTTTTTTATTTTTTAATTATATTTCGGTTAAAATCGAACCGAACTGAAATTTATTTATAAAACCGAACCGTAATAAATGATATTTTAAAATTCTCAAACTGAAAATCGTACCGAATTTACATAAAACCGAACCAAACATTTCGGTTCGACTCGGTCGGTTATTTCGATTTTTCGGTTTTTTGCTCACCCCTAATATATATATATAGGGTTGGGTTCAAATGAGAACTCTGTCATTATACGTGAATTTAGGAACTCATCTTGACCAGTGTAACGAAAATGAAAATTTTTCCATATCCATTCCACATGAAATCAAAAGAGCCTCACAAACAATTGTCCGTCTGATTCCAGTACAAAAGTGCACGTAATCGCACTTTGTATTAATTCAGGCATAGTATTCCAGGCATCAATTCGATTTCCCCATATTGCCAGTACAATTATCTGAAGTAATCGATGCTGAAAGATTTGCCATCCAATCAATCAAAAAGAATGGATGGATATAAACCAAAAGAGTATACATAATCAGAACACGATGCTGTTACCTTAATTTCCCATCAGAAACTGTCAAGTTGGGTGGGTTTTGTTTGTGGACTTCGTTATTACGCTGCGACTCGTGCCCTAATAAAAATTTAGTATACCTATGCATTTTACAGAGTCAGTGTGGTTTATTTTCAAGTTCAAGAATTTATGTATAATGTATTTACCTAATGAAAAATAAAAACTAAAATCAATGTCCACTTATTTTAACCAATGTCAAACTAGTGTACCTATATATTAAGTTAATTATGTGAATCTTAATGGATCAAGATCTATTCGGATTTTATATTCATGTGTTATGCTATAGAATCATTAGTTTTTTCTAATGTAAATTTAACTGGATTATTATATCAGATGTAACCTTATTATGCAATACGTAATAACTTTAATTATTTTAACTAATCTACACTTATTATGCAATACATAATAACTCTAATTATTTCATATGAGCTACTTATCAATTCTCGCTATGTGCTAGACACCAAATTTAACTAATCTACACTTATTATGCAATACATAATAACTCTAATTATTTCACATGAGCTACTTATCAATTCTCGCTATGTGCTAGACACCAAATTATACGGTGCACTTGGGTGCATCAACAATGTGCACCTGAATAACCAAAAATCGTGTTAATTATTAAATGGGTTTGACACGTATAAGGTAATTTCTTTATTTTCTCTTTTCCTCGTAGTCGCAACATATGGTTTTTCTAACTTCTTCATTCTATGACTTTTCTTTAGATTTTGCACTTCAATTTTGCTAAAGAATCTTATGGTTTTATTTTTTTCCAAAACTATACGTTTATTTAATTTTTGACGTTAATTTTTAATATATAGATGGATGACGATGCAATTCTCTCATTGGATTAGTGTTATCGAGATCTAACGATTCCACCCGCGTTGTACCTAGATTTTTCTTTAGATTGTTGAATGAATTACAGGATGCATATGTACTTTATCAAGTATTATTTAGTTTTGTTGTCGATTATTTTGATCGAATTAATTTTTCCGAATATGGTATTGTGTGATTGTTCATATTTCGAAGTCGATTCATTATTTTCTATAATTACTTGATTTTTGGTTGATTAGTGTGATTATATTTTTTAAAGAAGATTTTTGTGAATATGATTTTCTTAGTTAGATTTTTGTGTAAATATTATTATATTATTTGTGTTACTGTTCATATTTGTGTTGTGCTATATACATCATATGATATCTTAAGGTACATCGTTGTGATGTTAGAAATACATAATTTTTTTGATTATTTATTATATTAATTAAGCAATAGCAGTTGTTAGTACATAATGTGATAAGTTAAGGTTGTTAGGTATATAATGTGATAAGTTTAATTAGGTTTATCATTGTATTGTAATAGATGCATCACTTTTATTGTGACTCATTGCTTTGGTTTAGTAATAATAGTAGTTGATAGGTACGTTATGCAATATCTTAATGTAGTTAATTAGGATTCTATAGATACATTAATTTTATTGTATTTCTTAATTATATTTATTCAATGGTTTCAATTTGATATATACATCATATATTCCGTCTTATGATACATCAATGCGATCATTTCTTTTTATATGTACCCGTGCAGGTATTGGTGAAGAGCATTCTCCTATCGTTAATTCATTGAGTTACATGCGATCTTTGAGTGATGCGTATCAAGTGTACAATGATTACACATTTATATTGTAATATATATTAATGAAATCATTGTAAATTGATATCTTGTTCACCAAAATGCTCGAAGTTTTGAGTTGATCAATTGTACTAGAAAATTCTACTTATGATTGAAATTGTGTTTAAGTTTATTAATATTCTTGGTTTATTTGTAACTTGAGACAACATATTAAGAGTTATTTTTTCAAATTTTCTTGTAGTTAATTCTCTATTTGTAATGAGGTTCAAGTTAATATTGAAATATGATATACATTTATCGTGCGTGTGATGCACACTCATGTTTTAAATAATGTACGTAATATACAATTAAACTGAAAATATTGTGCTATGTATATAATGACTTCATATGACGTGTATTTATCGTGTGTGTAGCCATTTTAAGTAAAGTGCTTATGTACACTTATACTACATATATTGCACGATGTACGTAATGACTTTGTATGATGTATATTTATTATGTACGCGATGTAACTATTATTTTAGGTAATGTACTTATTGTGTATTATTTTATCACGTAAGTAGTATAAATCTCTAATGAAATTTATATGTTATACATTTATTGAGTAAGTAATGTACATTTTATATAAACGTGATGTAAATAATGGTTTTATATGATGTATTTATATTTGATTAACTTGTGCACAACACTGAATCATAATAAAATTTCTATCAATCCAAAACATTGTCCATCACAAAATAGTAAAATTATTTGCAAAATACTCATCAGCTCAATACACTGCTCATCAAAAAATTATAACTAATGTTTACAAAATATTAATATTCTAAAATATTTACATATTCAAAATATTAATCTATTCTCAATATTGCTCTTAGACGGAGCTTTAATATCTTTCAGTTTATCACCATCATCATCAATTGGTTCTTCATTTCATCACCAACTGGTTTAACATCTTCATTTTGCTCCCCAACTCTTAAATATGTTTTTCTATTAGAGCTTTTTTTTTTTTATAATTAAATCATTATCCATATATAAGAAAAAAAGAAAGTTATATTAATGATGTTCAAACAACCACAAAACGATATATACACTGGTGTCAAGTGATGTAAATAATACAATATGGATATAGATAACATATTATACTATTCAATGCATACAAGGATGAAAAGTGATGTATCAAATGGTGTCAAGTGATGTACATAAAACGGTGTGTGTGCAATATATGACATATTATATATGCAATGCACACAGAGTTGCAAAAAAGGTGTATCTACTATTGTGAACTGATATATATAAGACAATGATAGACATTAGATGACATATTTCATATGCAATGTACACAGAGATGCAAGGTGATGTATTTGCCATTGTCAACTGATGTTTATAACACAGAGGACATATTATGCAATCAATGTATACATATCTGAAAAATGATATATTTACAGTTGTCAATTAATGTACATAACAAAAGAGTGGGCAACATATGACATATTTCATGCAATGTACACAAAGATGAAATATGATATATATGCTGGTGTCAATCTTAGAGCAATGCACAAAACAAAGTACAAACTCAAAATTGGTGTAAAACCAATGTGAATCAAAGCACAATAAAATAAAATAAAAAAAAACTTTGTAACATTAATGCGATGGACAAAAAATGAAATATGATTGAAACACAAAATTGGAAAACTACCGAATTTTTTTTGAATGAATTCATAGAAACGAGATTTATTGAAATAAAAAATATAGATTAAAAACTAAAAAAATAGGTTAGAAATTACTAAATACAAATAAATTAATTTAATATTTACTGAATATATTGAATAGAAACAATCGAATGTGAAATTTATGAAATTGATGAATTTTTAGGGTTGTGAAATCAAAATCGAGGTTGAAGTGGTTACCCGTGGTCTAATGTTAGAAAGTGAAATCATCGGCTGAAATATCTGGAAACAGAGTACGAAATATACTAAAATCCAATGTCAATTGTTGTTTTGGAGTCACAATCATCATCAGAGGATTTTGTTTGAGAAGAAGAAAAGAGACTCAGTTCTGGACCAATGATTTAAGTAGAAATGAAACTGAAATTTATAATTTACAATTAAAAATTGAATCAATAATCTCACATATGTGAGGTGAATGCTGAGTATTAATATAAAAACTAAAGTGTAAAATGTAAGGTGCACCTAATGCACCATATGACAATTGACACTGAACTATACATGCCATAACAAATTAACGACCACTTCCGCAATTAAGAAGAAAAAACTGGGAACAATGCTTTATGGCCTGTTTGTACTATCATTCGTTGGATTTTGAACTCTGGTATTTAGAATCTTGGGGTATTTAAAGTTCTGTGAATAGTAAGAATTTTGTCTTGTTATAGGATTTCAAATCCTTTACTTTTTACTTTAGATATTAAATACTGTCTGAAAAGTGGATGATAATGTATTATTGTATTGTATTTGATTTCAAATAATGTTTAAAAAGTAGGTGATAGTTTATTATTATATATTATATTAAGTAATATTTAATTATTTAATTATAAAATATTATTATTTAAGTATTTAATTTTTAAGTTTTAAAACAGATAATTATTTAATATTTTAAATCACAAATTCATCTGCGATCAATCCTAGTCCAAAAAGCACTTAAAGTTACTGTCGGTGGAGTTTTAAGTTTCACGTTGTAACATTGGTGAAAAAGCAAGTAATGCGATGATTTGGGCATCCGATACTCGAGATTTGCCCATATTATCGAAGGTCCCATCAATTTAATTCGGTGGGCTCATAAAAGAGGCCCTTTCATGGATCAAAAGTGTGTGGCTCAGTTGGTTTGCAAAAAACACTATTAAGCCCAAGTATTTATTTATTAATTACTGCAATAAATATAGTAACTGTTGATTTGCCGTCATAAAAACATAAGTGCACGCCTATCCGAGTCCTAATCTTTATTGTTAATTTTAACTTCTTAAAGTGTGTATTACAGTAATCAATCAAACATTGTCACCATTTGATATATTTGAATTATATATATTTTTAATGAAGTAAAAGTATAATAGTTGTTGTCGATTATCAATAATAATTTGTAATCATAGGCACCTAAAGACGCACAAATTAAAAGCTAAAAAATAAAAGTAAGCAGGTATACTATAGATAAACTAGCAAGAGTGGAATAAAACTTGTGTTACGATCCATAACTATTAAATTAAATTTTTTTGACATCTAACAATTTAACTCGTATATTGATAATGAGGACTATTACACCCTATGAACACCGTAGAATTCTAGGTATATTGACGGTCCAATATTTATTTATACTATTTTATAGTTAGAATTAAGTTTGATAAAATAAACAAAAAGCGTGTAAATAGTAGCTATTTTTTGGTCTCATAATAACATATATATAGCCTTCCTCAGTCGAGTTCAGTAACAAAATTCCAAGTGTTATACTCGGATTTATTAACCGCGTTTGACCCCACGCCTCTATAATTGGCAAGTTCAACTCAAATGACGATCCTGCCCTTTACTACCCGCTATCTCAGACCGGGCACCCTCCAATAGTCCAATATTCCAGTCATGTCATACCCTGTTAAACTTTCTCTCTCCTGCCCGTTTTTATCCGGGCAGCTCTAGTCAAGTTCGCGTCTTCCACTCTCAGCAGCTTCAACTTTCGACGACTAATAGCTCAGCCATTTCAATCAATAAAGGCGAAATCCAAAATTCTGATTTATAGATACACGATTTGTGTATGTATAAAAGTTGACTGGGCGTGTATATATATAGATACACACGCACACACCATTGTTCGACATTGTGGAGTTTGTGAAAGGACAATCGGTGGAGTGATTTGAAGTTTGTTGAGTTATTATTATTTTTTATTTTTCGACTTTAGGTGTGAAATAATGTGGAGAGTGGCGCGATCTGCTGCGTCGAGTCTCCGTCAGTCGCGGCGGATGATGTCGACGGCGATTCCTGGACCTTGTATCGTGCACAAGCGCGGCGCTGATATTCTCCACGATCCTTGGTTTAATAAGGTTGATCTTCTTTTTCTATTCCTCAGTACTGTAGAAGCTCGATCGTGATTATTTGAAAATGGTGGAAATTAAGTTATTAATATATTATTGCACTTTGTTTCAGAGTGTTGTCTGCGGCCTAGGCTGATTTTGAGATCTATGTTTAGCCTTTTTATTTGTATCCGTAATATTATGGAGCCTGCAATTTATATTTTAAAGATTTATTTATAGAAACTGATCGACGTTGCGTGGATATGTGGAAAAAGAAGAAACAAATGTTTGCTTGTATTTGACATTTGTACATAGTTACTGCATTTGAAGTTATTTCAAGTTGCTGACATTGTGGGCCGAACAAAGGGGGCGTGTTAATCAATTTAAAGAAACAACTCACCTGCTTGTTGGGTTTGCTTTTGGATCACTTATTGGGTAGATTGGAAATTATGCATTAATTTTTTGTTGTTTTTGGCAAAAGAAAGTCAATGATATACATGTGAACTTAAAGTAGTGATTTCCTAGAACTTGTGTTTTCTCGATATGTTTCTTCGTAACTAGAGTAAAAGTCAGTTGTCACTGTATTCATGCTTTAGGAGCACGAACATTCATACTTACCTGATTATTGTTCTACCTAGCGATAGACAGTTGAATGAAATTCTAGAATCATATTAGAATTTTATTTTCAGAACTTATGCCTTGACGATTTATAGTATTATATAACTGTTGAACTTCCAAAAACAATCAGGATACGGGCTTCCCTTTGACTGAAAGAGATCGGCTGGGCCTACGTGGCCTGCTTCCACCACGAGTGATATCATTTGAGCAGCAATATGATCGTTTCAGTGAGTCTGACATTTTTTTTTCTGCTATAGCAAGAGATTTAAATTATGAAACTTAATCTTGTTTTCTACTTCTTTTGTTTTTAGTGGAGTCATATAGGTCTCTGGAAAAAAATACTCAAGGTCAATCAAATAAAGTTGTGTCCCTTGCCAAATGGAGAATTTTAAATAGACTACATGACAGAAATGAGACATTATACTACTGAGTAAGTTTTTTATTTTTTTTTTTGAGAAAAGGATACTATGAAGGATAAAATATGTTACATTATATTCGCTGAGGTGATCCTTTATGTTGCAGGCCCTGATTGACAACATCAGAGACTTTGCCCCAATAATTTATACTCCAACAGTAGGATTGGTTTGCCAAAACTATTCTGGGTTGTTTAGACGTCCACGTGGAATGTACTTCAGTGCCAAAGATAAGGGGGAGATGATGTCTATGATCTATAATTGGCCTGCTCAGCAGGTATCTTGTCAAACTTTTTTTTTTTTTTTCATTTTTTATACTTTATAGTTTATACAATTAGTAATTTTCATTAAACATCATATATTACCTTAGTGATTTTTTCCGATCCCGAAAATCTTGAGCAGTAATCTTTGGAAGTAAAAGCTTGTATACATGTGTGACTTGACATATTTAGGCATCAAAATCATAAGTCATTTAATTTTTCAAATGCCATAATTAGACAAATTTTTTTGGTCACTATCTAATATATATTTTTCATTGTCTTTTCAACCTGATGCTACCAAGCACTTGACATGACTATATGAATTTTAAGTTTTTTCTTCAGCAGAGCAGCCTAATATAGTGATTGATTGGGAAAAATCTTGGTAAATTTGCCTGTATGTGCTCCCAGAAGTAGCTGTATGAACTCACCGTTTTGTAAATAATAATGCCCGTATGCTAGAAATCTGTTTCATCTTCACCTTGTATTTTGTTTATATACTTCAGTAATATGTACACTCATTTGCATTATATAAATTTCAGGGGTTTATTTCACTTCATTGATTACGAGACATTGCAATTATACATGTCATTTCACGTGGTTCTTACAGAAACTTTTCTTTATTCTCAAATCAACGTTTATGTTTTCCCTTTTTCCTTTTCTTTTTCTTTCATAAATGATTTATTCACTTCACTCACTATTGAACCTGAAATTCTCTGTTGAAATGTTTCTCTTGCAGGTCGATATGATTGTGCTGACAGATGGCAGTCGTATTCTTGGTCTAGGTGATCTTGGAGTTCAGGGAATAGGTATTCCAATTGGGAAACTTGACATGTATGTCGCAGCTGCTGGCATCAACCCACAAAGAGTATGTCAAATCTCATCTTGTTTATATATCTGTGTCGACGACAAACTGGTTTATTCTTCACACATCTAGCCAACACATTGTGCATAAATCTTCGATATTTGACTTATGTTTGTACTCATTTAGGCATTCAAAAACACCAAAAACTTAACAAGTATATCTGATTCTGCAAGGACCTCTATTAGGATGCATATGTCTTTGAAGATAAAGCTAGAGTTCATGGCTTCTTGTTACTTTTTTAAATTTTCTAAGACATGGATTCTTATTCCCATGTCCAGATATTGCCAGTTATGCTTGATGTTGGTACCAACAACCAGAAGCTACTTGAAGATCGCCTTTGTGAGTGGAGTTATTTCGCATATATTCTCCCTTTCATTTTCTTTTTAGTTCTGCCTTTGAGTTTATTTCTGATTTGGGCCTCCTGATTAGTCTAATCCAATATTCATAGCAAGCACCTGTGAACCAGAATCGGTTAAATCTGGGTTTTTTCCCACTTTCTGTAAGAATTGTATTTCACATGATTGTAGTTTGGCAGATTTAGGACTCAGACAACCAAGGCTAGAAGGAGAAGAATATTTGTCCATTGTTGATGAATTCATGGAAGCTGTTCATGCGCGTTGGCCAAAGGCTATTGTGCAGGTTCGTTTGTTTGAAACATTTATTTTAAGGATATTCGGGTCAAATATATATATATCATTGACCAGTCGTAACAATCTTCCCAGTTTGAAGATTTTCAAATGAAGTGGGCTTTTGAGACACTAGATCGTTACCGTAAAAGGTTTTGCATGTTCAACGATGACATACAGGTAAATTGCTGTCAGGCGATATTTTCTTTAACTAGGAAAATGATACATTCAAGGAGAGGCATCTAAACATGCATCCCCAGTGGTTTTCTTACTTGTACCTTTATACTTACAGGGAACAGCTGGCGTTGCATTGGCTGGACTACTTGGCGCTGTTAGGGCACAGGGGAAGCCATTGTCTGACTTTGCAAACCAAAAGATAGTTGTGGTCGGGGCTGGAAGGTAGCTTCTAAGTTCTAATGACAATGTGTGAAAATTTAAATGGTTTCCAGGGCTTTAGTTTATTTTCTTACTCCACAATCTGTACTTGCAGTGCCGGGCTTGGTGTTCTCAAGATGGCATTACAGGCTGTTTCAAGAATAAGTGGATCAACAGCAGATCCTCACTTTTTCCTTCTCGACAAAGATGTACTACTGCGTAACTTTGAGATGATACTGAATTATGTTTTGTTATCTCCAGTACAATTCGTTAGAGATGACAGTTTTATATTTGACTTCAAATTGGCTTGAAAAAGTACTTTTATGGAAATTGTGAATGAGTTCTTTTTCCCTTTGTGTTGTGGGGAGGAGAGGTTTACCTGCAATTTAAACAGGAAAAATAATATGTTAGGTGAAAAATCAGAAAATACGATATGTAATAAGCCAATATGAAGTTTGTAACATTCTACGGGCTTTCTTTTCAATTGTTTTATTTTTGTCATATTAAACTTGATTATGTACATCTGCAGGGTCTCATAACAAAAGAGAGAAAGTGTATTGATCCTGCAGCTGTTCCATTTGCTAAATCTCAAGTTGAAATTGGAGAACTTGGACTTAGCGAAGGATCCAGTCTCATCGAAGTGGTAAGTCTTTTCTTCAACATCGTTAAACAACTTACACCGGGTTTGTGCATCTAGATAATAATTACAGAAAAAACAACTGTGATGCAGGTTAAAAAAGTTAAGCCACACGTGCTTCTTGGTTTATCTGGAGTTGGTGGCGTCTTTCATGAGGAGGTTTCTTTCCTATTTACCCAGACTTTTTTCTGACCTATCTCATGCACCTTGATTTACCTTGATTTTCTTTTTCTTTTTTGGTTTTATGATTCTGTGAAACTGACTTCAATTCAATGTATACTTTTTTGGTTCTTTCCTTTTTTGGTTTTCTTTCCTTTTCAAGGGTCTATTCTATGTATACTGCATGCCTGCCAAAACATTTTACATCAAAGGATTAAATTTGTTTTTTCAAAGTAAATAACACACTGTGCTGTTGTTTGTACTGATTACCTCAATGCATGGCATGTTTAATGTTCAAATAATGGTAATTCGTAGCTTACTTGTTGAGCTTGTAACCAGGTCCTAAAGGCCATGCTAGAGTCAGACTCCGTTAAACCTGCTATTTTTGCGATGTCAAATCCAACAACAAATGGTTTTTTCTCTACCCTTTTACACTTGAATATATTGTTCCGTGCATTCATTCATAATACTGGGCATGAATTAATAAAGTCATTACATGGTTTCTGGAACAGCTGAATGCACTGCTATAGATGCTTTTAAACATGCCGGTGAAAATATTGTCTTTGCGAGTGGAAGCCCTTTCGATAATGTTGATCTCGGTACTTTTTCTGATTTTGCAATGAGTAATCAACGTTTCATCATCTTGAATCTTTTTTATTTTTATGGCGAGTGCTAATTTGTTCCATTTATTACAGGGAATGGGAAAATTGGGCATGTGAATCAAGCAAATAATATGTACCTCTTTCCGGGGTCTGTAATTATTTCATAAGATGTCATCTGTGTGTATATATATATATATGTATATGCGTGCAAGTATACACATATGTTGTTTTTATGATTTCTGAATCTGTATTCTGTTCTTTTAGAATTGGCTTGGGAAGTCTACTCGCTGGTGCTCGTATTATTACCGATGATATGATGCAAGCAGCGTCTCAGTGGTATGGACTTTTCAATGAAATTACAGTTGTTATATCGGAAGAGATATTAAGAGTTGACTAATTACTTTATATACGTCATAGATCATTTGTTATAAAAAAACATTGCTCTTTGGGTTAGTATGTGTGGCTGGGCTGGGGGAAATTTGCTAAGTTAGAACGTGTAATAATCTCTTCATTTCGAAAGTGCTTTAATTGGTAAGATACACGTCTTTCTCTAATTATCTTAACTGTGGTTGTTGGTGCAGCCTTGCTTCATATATGACGGATGAGGAGATTCTAAATGGCATCCTGTATCCTTCTATTGATAGGTGAGTTTACCGAGTTCCCGTAGTGAAAAAAGCATAATCATGAAAGTTATTGGGTTAATTACAAAAAGTGCCTTTGAAGTTCAGTCTAATTTTTGAAAAACAAAACAAAAACCCAGCTATCTTTCAATACAAATTTGCTCTTGATACTTATTTTTATTTTTGAAACTATTTGTTAAGTAAATACAATTACATTCCTATCATATTTATTCATGAGTTTTGTAATTTGTTTGAGTTATGCAGTATACGAGATATCACAGCAGAGGTTGGAGCTTCTGTTTTGAGGGCAGCAGTTGCCGAAGATGTGGCCGACGGACACGGAGAAGTTGGGCCCAGAGAATTGTCACACATGTCAAAGGTTAGGGTTACCTTGATTTGATCAAAACTTATTTGGTGTATGAATTAGAAGAATGAGATTATGAATAATATATACTAATCCTTTGATCTGATGGCTTTTTATGCAGGATGAAACCATCCGATATGTGAAAGAGAACATGTGGTATCCTATTTACAACCCCCTTGTTCACGAAAAATGAGAAGTAGTGCGTTGATCCATTATTTCTCCCTGATGCGACATTTTTATTTTTTATTTTTCGTCTGCAGAACTTTCAAAACTTCTGCAGTATATTGTATGTTTTATGACACGAGTTAATTAAAACTCAGATAGAGAGCATATCAACCAACTCAAATAGATATAGAGCAGGCCTATAAAGCACCAAAGCTTGTCATATTTTAATTTTCATGGATAGTTTCGTCTTCCTAAAACTATCTCTATTTTTGTAATGAACACGTATGCTTTGATAGCCGAATTTATTTCAATTACAGACTCATTGATCAGTACTTTTGGCGTTACTGCTTGGGCATGAACTTTCTTGCTAGCTTCTTTATGGAAATGACTACACGAACTTAAGCATGAGATGTGATGCATTTATGACAAATGGTATTATTCGGAGGTTAAGTTATCATGCTTGCATATCCATCATTTAGGTATGCTCTACAACAAATTTCATGAAGTGGCATCCAAAGAGTTTTATTGGGTAGCAAGCGAGATCGGAACTGGCTCATTTGTTCTGGTCTAAGGTGCTGCATTCATCCAATGGATTGGTACATAGTGTAACATGAAAATGGAACAAGAAAATTCAGAACGGGTCATTGACACTCGAAGTACAAAGGATGAAATAAATAGTCACAATGCAAATTCTTGTATGGCCAATTCTATTCGCACCGGAGGTTTTTCTAACCACACCCGTTAAATTTTAATTTATGGAAATACCACTCGGTAAAATGTCATATATACTCTTGGGCAAACAGTTCCTAAACTGCTTGCTAGAAGCCATATCCCAGTATTGCACAAATTTTAAATTACAAAAAGTATCTTATGGCCAATTCTATTCGCCGAAATTTTTCTAGTCGGACTCGTTAAATTTTAATTTACAAAAATGCCACTCAGTAAAATGTCATATATACTCTTAAAAATTCAAACACACCCTTATCTTGTCGATTGCTAAACGCACTCACACAAAAATCAAAATTGCTAAACACTCCCATAAAAAAAACCATATAATTTAAAAACTCAACAATAATTTTCAATTATTCACCATATTCAAAAAAAAAAAATAAAAAAAAATCATCTTCATTTTGCAAATCCTAGTTCTTCAACCATAACAAATAATCAACAATGGATGACGAAAACGACATGAGGACAATCAATGTAATTATTTCTTCATTTTGTCTAATTACTTTTTTTTTTGTTTTCGCATACGA
This sequence comes from Phtheirospermum japonicum, assembly GCA_014905375.1. Lineage (NCBI taxonomy): Eukaryota > Viridiplantae > Streptophyta > Magnoliopsida > Lamiales > Orobanchaceae > Phtheirospermum > Phtheirospermum japonicum. The sequence goes on along the minus strand of BMAC01000299.1, from coordinate 755,178 downwards.
ATTGTTAAATTTGTTTCGGGTTTTGAAAAAATTGTTCGCGACCCGTTTGACCGAGATTATCAACAAATTTCGGCTTTTAGTGGTCGAAATTTCTTTAAAGTTTTAGCAATTAATTTTTACACTTGTTCTATAGAAACCGATGCCGAAACTGTTTCTTTAAAAATTAATTTTTTAACATCAGTTTTTATATAATCAATATAAAAAGTAGTAAAAAAAAAAAAAATCTTTCAGAGGCCACTGGCCGAAATATTGAGCAAATCTTTGCCAAATATGGCCGAAATATTGATATTTGTTCAATAGATCAAGACTGGAATTTTGAGCAAATTTCGGTCGACATTGCGATATTTCTCCAAACCCCAAATTTAAAATTCAAAAATTGATATCTCAACCTTCATTTTTCATATTAATAACAATATATACTCGACCTAAAAATATATAATTCAAGATTTGTCACACAAAATATCAAATTAAACACAAAATTCGAATTTAAAAATAACACAAAATAGAAGAAACAACATATCATGGGGTCGGCAATAGGTGATCGTTGAAGCCGACGACTTTTGATATGACTCCTCAATTTCGTGGTGTTCTCGTCGATTTCTGTCATTTCGTTCGTTCCTCCTCTTTCACAGTTTTTCTAAATGGCTAGAATTGAAATAGATTTATTTTGAGAAGGGTAATTTGGGTAATTCAATATATATATATATATATATATATATATATATATATTAGGGGTGAGCATCGGTCGGTTCGGCAAAAAACCGAACCGAACCGAAATTAAGTCTAAAATCGAAAAAATCGAAAACCGAAATATTTAAAAAATTGCAACCGAACTAAACCAAAAATATGTTTAAAACCGAATTAACCTAATTGAACCGAATTAATAAAAATAATAATAAGTAATATAAAAATATTTTTTTTTATTTTTTAATTATATTTCGGTTAAAATCGAACCGAACTGAAATTTATTTATAAAACCGAACCGTAATAAATGATATTTTAAAATTCTCAAACTGAAAATCGTACCGAATTTACATAAAACCGAACCAAACATTTCGGTTCGACTCGGTCGGTTATTTCGATTTTTCGGTTTTTTGCTCACCCCTAATATATATATATAGGGTTGGGTTCAAATGAGAACTCTGTCATTATACGTGAATTTAGGAACTCATCTTGACCAGTGTAACGAAAATGAAAATTTTTCCATATCCATTCCACATGAAATCAAAAGAGCCTCACAAACAATTGTCCGTCTGATTCCAGTACAAAAGTGCACGTAATCGCACTTTGTATTAATTCAGGCATAGTATTCCAGGCATCAATTCGATTTCCCCATATTGCCAGTACAATTATCTGAAGTAATCGATGCTGAAAGATTTGCCATCCAATCAATCAAAAAGAATGGATGGATATAAACCAAAAGAGTATACATAATCAGAACACGATGCTGTTACCTTAATTTCCCATCAGAAACTGTCAAGTTGGGTGGGTTTTGTTTGTGGACTTCGTTATTACGCTGCGACTCGTGCCCTAATAAAAATTTAGTATACCTATGCATTTTACAGAGTCAGTGTGGTTTATTTTCAAGTTCAAGAATTTATGTATAATGTATTTACCTAATGAAAAATAAAAACTAAAATCAATGTCCACTTATTTTAACCAATGTCAAACTAGTGTACCTATATATTAAGTTAATTATGTGAATCTTAATGGATCAAGATCTATTCGGATTTTATATTCATGTGTTATGCTATAGAATCATTAGTTTTTTCTAATGTAAATTTAACTGGATTATTATATCAGATGTAACCTTATTATGCAATACGTAATAACTTTAATTATTTTAACTAATCTACACTTATTATGCAATACATAATAACTCTAATTATTTCATATGAGCTACTTATCAATTCTCGCTATGTGCTAGACACCAAATTNGACTCTATAGATGGGTATCTAGTAGTCTATATACTTTGAGCATTTTCAATATATTATCCATGGGAGTAAAATATTCGATAGATAACCTCAAAGTTTATATATATATATATCAAAGATAAAAAAAAGTACATTGGTGTATCTAGGAAAATATCGATTGCAAATAGAATTGACCTTCTCTGTATGCAAACTGGACCTCGTATTCATTCCGGCCAGCCCATTTAATTGAATCGTCTTACTACGATATGGTAAAGTGATAGGACCGTAAAATTTTTCCATAACATATTATTCAGTAGTGCATCAAATATACGGTGCATCTTATAGTATTTTACAACACACACTTAATATAAAATTTTATCGAATTATACGTAATATTAATCAATTGATACTAAAAAATTCATTAAATTTTATCAATTTAAACAAAAGAGATTCGTCAAATTTCACGCAAAAGTTATAAAGATTCATAATTGTGACACACACATTTATGTGTACACACACAAATTCATCAATTTGTACTTAAAAAATATTCATTTGAGTGTACCTAACTATTACATATACTAGGGTGTAATAATTCACCTCGCTAGTGATGGTAATCGAATGTTCATTTGTTTACTACTAATATTCCTCATTTTTAACATAAAACTTGTTAATTATTACTCCTTCCATCCCACAAAAATAATCCAGTTATAATATTTAACATATCATTAATATTTCATTTCCACACATGCCTTTAATTAATATTCTTGAAATACTAGTTTTCTACCTCGTAAATTGAAAATTGATGATTTCAATGCAAAATCTTAATATTCCAATAACAAATATACTAATTTCAACACTGATTTCTATGAGTATTAATTCACATTAATAAATTCAAGTAGGTATAATTGGAAAATATTAACTAAATTAATTACTTAACTATATATATTACCAATTTCTTAATTTGTGTGAAAACAACCGTAAGACCATCAAATTGGGACGGAGGAGTACTTGAGAGATTCATTGTTTTTCACCCCCAAAAAATTACTTTTTAATTGAAGACACATTAATTTATTATTGGAAATTTATTATTTTTTAACACGATTTCATTAGTTAATTATTATCGTTGAAAAACCCGTGCTCGGTAAAAAAAAATAGATTCTAAGTAGAATTGTATCCCTTAGGCACTGTTTTAAAAACCGGATCGGACCGGCCGGTTCAACCGGTTAAACCGGGAACCGGCCATTGACCCGATCCGATCACACCTATAAAACCGTTTTAGCGGTTAAACCGGTCAAGAACCGGTCAAAACCGGTTAAACCGCTGAAAATCGGCAAAAAAATCGGTTGAACCGGTCAAACCGTTTTTTATGTGCAAAATATTGTGTATGATTCAACTAAATTGGCATAATTATATCAATGATCCATGGAACCTAATCAAGCGATATGAAAATAAATAAATTATGTTCGGTCAATTTTATTTTTTTATTTTTATCTCTCTTAATAATCTAGACAAATAATTAAGATAGTGATCTATGACTTATATATCACATAACAAAGAATTACATTAATATGTTTAATAGAGTATAAATAAATTAAGCATGTTTATATAATAAATTAATTACTTTTTCCAAATAAGAATCAAATTAATATTTATATTAATACATTACATAATATTTCATACTATATAATTAAGAATATTATGTTTTTATTAATACGGTTGGATCGACGGTTGAACTGGTCTGACCGGTTGAACCGTGAACCGGTGAGGAGACCGGTTCGTTCACCGGTCCGGTTTTTAAAACATTGCCCTTAGGAACCGTATATGCACCTTTTGATGCATACGGTTCAAAAAAAAAATTGAGTACCTAATAATTTAATGGGTCCGGTTACCGCGTCACCTCCATCGTGGACGTTAGCTGCATCTATAATTATATTTTCTGTTGTGTCCTACACTTAAACACGTTGGCTCCCCAGATTTCTAGTTTCATTATCTCCAATACTAAAAAAGACAAAATCACACACCAGATCCAGTTTAACCTTCATCAATGGCTGAAATTAGAAAAAGGTAACCAACATTATTTAACCTCTTGTTTTGAGCGATTTTTTTTTTTAAATTAAAAAAAAAACAAAAAAACACAACAATGAATTTTTCTATTGCAGGTATGCTGTTGTGACAGGGGCAAACAAAGGGATTGGATTTGAGATTTGTAGGCAGTTATTATCTCAAGGTATAACAGTGGTGCTAACAGCTAGAGATGAGAAAAGAGGGCTTGAAGCTGTTGAGAAGCTCAAGAAAGGCTCCGATGCTGTTTCTGACCGTGTTATATTTCACCAGCTTCAAGTCACGGATTTAGCAAGTATTGCTTCCCTTGCCGAATTTATCAAGTCCCAATTTGGAAAGCTTGATATCTTGGTATGATCTGATTTATTTATTTTTATTTTTATTTTTATATTTTTTGTATCTCATTATTATGTACCTTGGATTGAAATTCTCCGGTGTCTTGTAAATAAATAAATATAAAGTTTTTTTTTTGGGGTGGGGGGTGGGGGGAGGGGGGAGGAATATTGGACTTCTAATAATTATTACATTAATTGGAATATTATCACATTTGCAGGTAAACAATGCAGGGATTAGTGGTGCAATAATCGACGCTGATGCCCTCAAAGCTTCAGCTGGGGCTGCTAGTGGCGTAATTTTTATTTTCTTTTTTTCCCACAGTTTATTATTAGTATAAATTTGGTATATACACCGTTGTAAATGAATTCTTAATGCTCCTTTGTCATACTCTGTGTGTGTGTGTATTCAGACTGGAGGAGCTCAAGTAAATTGGAATGAGATAATGACTCAAAGCTATGAGTTAGTATCAGAATGTGTTGAAACGAACTATTACGGTGCAAAAAGAACCACCGAAGCACTGATCCCTCTACTCGAGCTCTCAGAATCACCCAGGATTGTTAATGTATCCTCTGCTATGGGGAAGCTTAAGGTACATTTAAAAATTTCCAATTTAACACTTGTACTACAGATATACAATTATATGTTATAAAGGAATAGCAGCTTAGAACGAGCTATAAGTGCTCAATTAGCTGAACGACAGTATTTAGTGAATGAGTTGTAAAAGTGCTCGCTCAATTTGTTAGTAAAAGTCAACTCAGGAGTAGAATTCGAAATATACGGCAACTTGACAATTACTATTATTATTATCGTTGTTGTTATACATAAGCACTATTGATGATGTCAAAACTTTGTTTGTGTCAGAATATACCAAGTGAATGGGCAAAAGGGATACTCAAGGATGTTGACAATCTCACAGAAGAGAAAATCGACGAGGTTTTGGATGTGTTCCTTAAAGACTTCAAAGAAGGGTCCTTGGAAGCTAAAGGTTGGCCTAAAATCTTTAGTGCTTATATAGTTTCTAAAGCAGTCATGAATGCCTACACAAGAATTCTGGCAAAAAAACACCCGGGTTTTCGGATCAATTGTGTTTGCCCCGGTTTCGTGAAAACCGATATAAACTACCATACCGGTTTATTGACGGTAGAAGAAGGTGCCGAAAGCCCGGTGAGGCTGGCGTTGTTGGCCGATGACGGGCCTTCGGGCCAATTCTTTGTTAGGAAGGAAGTGTCATCTTTCGAGGAATAATAATGAGTTTGAATTGTGAAGATGTATAATAATGGAATAAAAGATGTTATGTGCGTACTCTGCCTCTATTTTCACATGAAATTAAAGTATGACTACAAAATCTTTTATTCATTAGCCTTGTTATAAACATGTCCGGTTTTTTTAAAAAAAAAATAAAAATAAAAATAAAAAAATACCAATAGCTCCCAACTGGTATTATAAATATTCTGTGATTTGTATATTGATTCGACTCATAATTTGTGAAATGGAAATATATGGCAACGGTATGTGTGATTTGAAAAGGTAATTGGTTCTTTTAGTTTTTTAAAAAATAAAATAAAATTAAGCATCAAAGTTAGTATTTGTAATCGCTTAATTACTACTAGTATGGGTTTATGACTGGCAAATCAAAGTTGGCACTTCTTAATATCAAATGAGTAAGATATACAAAATACAAAATGATGAAAGAGAGATTCGAGATTTTTGAACGATAAATTAATAACAGAATAACAATATACCCTAAATGACAAATGTTTATATATAAAATAATAAAATGACTAAACATATCGTAAAGATCTGATATAATATTTATTTAGTAAAATGAAGTATTTTTTTTTGGAAATTCACGTTTAAGTAGTATGCGGTGCATCAGTTTTACAAACTTGAAGAAATTTTTATGTATAGGTGGTTATATTAATGGAAGAATTATTTTGATGGGATAATAATTATGTATATAAAATATGTCCTTGCATCCTATTTGCTCACACAAGTCATATGGAAACAAAAACACCATCTATGTAGATTTGTAAAGAGAAGAGGGATTCATTGGAGACCGCAAGAAACTAGATCAAGAATAAGCAATGACTGGAAATACGTTTTAAATACATTTGATCCGTTTATCGCTTTCGCTTGTACAAATATATTTATTGTCGAAAGCATGTATATTTATGAATTCATACGTATTTTGTTTTCGTCATTTGGTATCAGAGCGCCGCCTCTACCTTGCTTTTTTAAAGTTTTATGTTCATCCATTTTTAATCTCGTAAGAAAAATAATTTTTTTTGATTTTGATACTTCAATGTTTTATGTGTTTTTGACTTAAAAATGTGCTTGTTGATTATTTTGGATGATTATTTGATTTTTTTCATGAAATGTGTTTGTTGATTATTTTGGATGATTATGTGATTTTTTCACTATTTCTCGATATAAAAATTGCATGTTTGGAGTGTCCTTTTGTTCTGGTTTATCGGGTCGGATGGGTTTTGAACCCGATTGCCTAGGTTTGATAGAGTCTGGGGTGAAGGCTGCTGCCCTGGGAGCTAACTTTATTACTTAGAATTTTTAACTCATATATTTTATATTGATTTTTAGTCAGCAATATTAATTGCATGTTTTAATTGATTTGTTGATTTTATTAAACCATTCCGATGCATGCATTTTATGTTTTAGTTTATGAGAATTTGTTTACGAATTAAATTATTTCATATTAACATATATCGTTGAGATTTGTAAAATTTAGTTTTATTCTCATAAAATTAATATTGGGTATAAAATCTTAATTGAGTTTTTGAGATTTTAACACATTAAGTTATATGTCTAAGTGATTCATATATTTTAGTTTTTTGAAGAGTAATCACAACATCTTCAATAAATTAAATTTATATATGAAAGTTGAATTTTTGAACATGACTTTTGGAATAGACATGTTGTAGTTAATTGGGATAATATACATGAATTTGATATCATATACATAATATGATGAAATTTACCCCACAATGAAATTTTATTATATTTATATAATTAATTAGGATTTATATAGAATTATATTTTCTAATTTGCCCACAAGGGTTAGAAAATGGAATGTAATTTGATAGTTTTATTTTGAAGTTGAATGAATCTAATTGAATTAGAACTTTATCCCACAAACAAATTTTATATCTCTAGATTCATATTACAACATGATATACATTGGTAAAACATGTTATATGGTTTTAAGAAAGTTTCAATTTTAATAATATGAGCATATTGTTTACTTGATGTAGTTATTTTACCTAAATTACTCTAATATGAATTTTGATGTTCCTGAACTCAATGAGGACAACTATAAAACTTTGCGGGAGAGAAGTCTCCTTCATTTGAGGTAGATAGACATTGACTATCACTACAAAAAAATTACACTTTGCTGAAGGGCAGAGCCATCAACAAACCCGTCAACAATAGATTTATTAGCGGGTTTGATGACGACTACAACTCCTCAGCATATTTGGCATCAGTATTAGTATGCTGACAGTATTATCAGACCCGTCAGCAAATGCTGACGGAATGCTGACGAGTACACCCCGTCAGCACTCCCTTGGACATCAATTGATATCCGTCAGCGTTTGCTAATGGGTACGACCTGTCAGCATTTGCTGACTGGTTAAACACGTCAATAATTTCAAATAATATTGACGGGTGTAGAGTTTAGCATTTGCTGATGGGTCCCACCCGTCAGCAATTTCAAATGCTGACGGGTCTCACCATCAACAATTTCAAATAAATATTTTTTTAAATTTTATTTTTATTTTATTTATTATTTTTACCCATACTTATGTTACAAATTAATAGTCAAATAATAAACATAGTCCCAAAAAAATATAAAAATAAAAATAAAAAATAAGTAATTAACATATATATCCTATAATATATAAAGTTTAGATAAATAATCAAACATAAATACTCTCTGTTCCTAACACTACTACTCTGCATAATCATCTGGAGAACCACCTGAATTTTCAGAGGGCCGTCATCGATGTTGCGCTTTCATCGTTGCGGCGACTTCCTCCATCACCTGCTGACAGAGAGACATCTGCAACTCGATCTGCTTATGCGCATGCTCCTCGCGCATCGCCTGGAGCTGCTCCTGATGTGCCCGCTCGCTCGCTTCAAGTTGACTCTGGATCTGTCTCTTCAAAACATCCAGCTGCGTCTAGAACTTCGTGACATGGCTATCTGGAGAAGAGGAGGTACCGCCTCCAAAAGTCTTCAAAACCAGAAAAACTTTTAAGCATCCCGTGCCAAATTGGCGACCCTTTTTCACTCCGACATTCTCTAGATCGTCTCGTTAACGTCGGCGGGATCTTGTGATAAAGCACGTCTCTCCTCTAGACGTCTTTGATACTCCTCCTTCAATATTTTGATTGATGTATACCATTACGAGTATTAAAAATGATATATATATATATATATATTAATTATATCTAAAAAATACTTATAAAAATCTGCTGCGATACAGGATTAGTGAAAGTGCCGTCAGGTCTCGAATGCAGTGGGTTCCCTACCCACATCCTCACGCTGTATAATCTATTTAAACTATATTGAGATTATTACTAATTATAAACTAATTAATTACTTACGAACAAAATTTAAAAATAAATTTAAATTTTCTTACAAGCTGTGCATGTATAATTGTAGTTGGAGACCCTCTTCTGTGCCTGACTATCTCAGTACCAGGTCCGTCGGGCTTGCTCATCATATTCCTTCTCGCCTGCTCGGATTGATTCTTATTCTCTAGACTTTTTGAACTCCACACATCTCCTCCAGATGTACTCGCCCACGCACGTGGGCACCCTCCCCTCYGTTCTCCACTTTGCCTTCCACTTGTGGAGACGGCTGCGCCACGAGTGAGCTATAGATCTGTAAAAGTTAAGTTGTATGACCTCCTAAGAATATAAACTCGGGTCCCAATAATAGTGCCTCTACAAAATAAATAAAGCAAACAATTTAATTAATGAAAATCATTATATATAACAATTTTCGAAAATAATATTAGTTAATTACCAAAAACTCGAGCCATCACAACCGATGATGAGATTGAGAAATATGCTCATACTTCCACCCTTTGTGGTGTACACGAGAGGATTCGCCGAAAAATCATCGGTAACTCCGGCGAGTGTCTGCGCAGCCTAGTAAAATATAGAGCTTATTAGAGTAATATACTGATATAAAGAATTTAATATCAATAAAAACTATATTAAAGTTACTTATCTCGGGTGGATGACATAGACCTCGATCATATCAAGACGTGGTGGCATGTGACCTCTCGATTTACTAGCATCGGACGGGGTGGCTGGAATGGTCGTCGGAGTCCCTGCTGATAAATCCATCATATCATCATCTTCATCCTCTAAGTGACGTTAGACGAGGATGATGAACCAAGAGAAGCACAGCCCAAAGATGGGCCTAGAGAAGAACGTCTACGACCTCTACCTCTCATCTAAAAAATATTAAAATTTAAGCACAATTGAACCGGGATAAATGAATTACTATTATTTCAAACTATATATGTATGTCTCATTTTTAAAGTTAACCTGAACCGACACTTTCACCACCTAGGTTATCATCAAACCCATCTTCGTTCGTATCTTCATTATTGCTTAGAAACTCATCTTATGTCTATAGAAAAGCGAACACTATGAGGCTCCCTATAGAAAATGATTGAATCTTTGTTAAGGGCGCTATCTCATTCAAGAATGTGATGTTCAGTAATAAAATTATCTTACTATGCATTTTGAGAACCTGAAAATTTCGGCAGCACCTCCCCTTAATTCTCTAAGTAGACACATATTGTAGTACACCCGATAACAAAGGAGAGATGAAAACCGAAATTCAAAAATCCACAAAATACATACGTAGTAAGATAATCACATTACAATCACATTCTCAAATTGTCCAAATAAGTGGACAATTTAAAATTTAATATTAAACTCTCTATTTGACACTGAATCCCAAATGGGTCTAAGGTAAGTGTTTGAGTGTATAAAGAACGAATATAATTGATTCTAAAGTAAATCTTAAAATCCGTTATTGGAGGGGCGAAACCACCCGGACGGCACCGTAAACCACGTCATCACCGACATATACAATATTGTATACATCGGTGATAACGTGGTCTACGGTGCCTTACGGGTGGTTCGTCCCTCCAATAACGGATTTTAAGATTTACTTTACGATCAATTATATATATATATTGTGTGTGTGTGTGTATATAT
>BMAC01000299.1:729924-743508 GCA_014905375.1 Phtheirospermum japonicum | reverse complement strand
TGGGGGTTGTGGCTGTCGCCTTCGCATCTTGTTATTTCCGGTGGGTGGCCGTAGCCTCTCTTCCTCCCCTCTATCTGGCCCCATTTTTATTTAATTTTTAGGTTTCTGCGAATGCAGAAACAGATTGGGGACGGGGTTGTTTTAATTCAAGATTGCTGGATGGCCTAATTGGCCGTCATTAGTACACACACACCACACACACACACACCACACACACACAACACACAACACACAACACACATATATATTATATATATATATATATATATTATATATATATATATATAATATATATATATATATTAATATTGTTGACGGGCGAGAGACCCGTCAGCATCTTTTTTTTTAATATTGCTGACGGGTTCTGATCCGTCAGCATCTAAGCCCGTCAGTAAACTCGTCGCCTAAAAAGATACTGACGGGTCTATCGCTGACGGCCCTTGCCCGTTAGCAATCTGTCAGTATTTTTTTTATCAGAATTCGTCAGCGTATGCTGACGGTGTTTTCTCCATCAGCATATTCCGTCAGCATTCGCCTATTTTTCTTGTAGTGTATGCTATCAGAAAAAATGAACCACCAGCCACAACCGAAGAAAATAACCCAAATAATGTTGATCTTTATGAAAAGTGGGAGCGATCTAATCATGTATATAAAATATGTCCTTGAGTCTTCTTTTACTCACACAAGTCATATGAAAAAAAAATACCATCTATTTAGATTTGTGAAGAGAAGAGAATTTCATTGGAGACTGCAAGAAACTCGATTAAGAACAAGCAATGGCTGAAGGTACGCTTGATTCATTTATCGATTCCGCTTGTACATGTTTATTTATTGTCGAAAGCATATATATATATTTATGAATTCATATGTATTTTGTTTCCATCAATCTCTGCATAGGAGCATTGACGAACAAAGTTGACATAGCAGATGAAGCATGTTAATTATAAATTTATACATGCTAGAAAGATCAACAAACTAGAGGTGGCCCGTTGGGTCAAGGCATACATAAAGTCGAGTCGTCTCCAAGGTTCTAAAAGGCGCGAGGTGTGTCGAGACGGCGAGGTAGAGTTTCAAACCTTAGAAGCCTATATGTGCATAGGCAAAACCTAGGCGACAAAAGTCGTTTTCATTTTTATATTATTTGAATTATTTTGAATTAATAAGTGTGTAAAACAATACAACATGTAAAGATATTTTGCGATACTTTTTAAGTTTTCAATGAAAAAATAGTTTTTAAAATATTTAAAACTAAGATATTACTTAATATTATTAATTGGTAGGAATTTCATATGATTAAATTCAAAATGAATATATTAAATAGTTGAGTTTAGAAAAAGAAATAAATAAAATACAAACATAGTTAAAATATAACATAAAAGTACATATTACATACATACGCGATGATCAACTCTAAGTTAAGTATCATTTTCGAGTCTTTTTAAGCCTTTCACATGGCGAGCCGTTTCCGTGAAACCTCAAATGTAGATAGATTTAGACGAATGTAGGCAGACCTTTTAGAATACTGAAGTTCGCACTTTGAAATATCATCTTACTACATCTTGTCACTCAACCAAACAAACACCAGCCATTATACTGTATATCCTAGAGTATCTTGCAAAATACACCTTATACAAAAGTTTATCAACTTATACATATGTTCATTGGTTGGTGCTAAATAGGGGTGTGCAAAATTAGCCCAGACCGGTGATAATTCGGTTCGGTCTACGGTCCATAAAAATGGGGTTTTTCGGGTTTCGGTCCAAACTCGTAATTTTTCGGTTCGAACCGGAATTGGACCGGTTTTCCCCAAAAAAAAAAATCAAAAAAATAAATAAATTAATAAATCGGTCCAAACCGGTTTTGACCGGACCGAACCGAACCAAAATTTTCGGTCCCGATCCGGTCTCCGGTCCAAGAGTTTCCAAAATTCCGGTCTATCGGTATGGACCGGGACCGTAAATTCCGATCCGGTCCAAGAACTTCCAAAATTCTGGTCTACAGGTCCGGACCGGAACCCTAAATTTCGATCCGGTCCGGTCCAGTCCGCACCGGTTACACACCTCTAGTGCTAAATATTAACACACACACACACACACACACACACACACACACACACACATATATATATATATATATATATATATATATATATGGTTGGGTTCAAATGAGAACCCGTCATTATATGTGAACCTAGGGACTCATCTTGACCATTAGATTGGATAATCTTGATGGTTGAGATCATGACATGTCAGCATTGTAATAATGTAAAAAAATGCATTAATTAATTAAAAATGGTATTTTGGACATATATCAATGTTTACAAATAGCACTACATTGTTCTTTGGAAAACACAATAGATTAAGAAAAAAAAAAACACTACGATTGTATACAAAAAGCATCGCAAATTTCGTCTATAAACTGCAAATTCAAAAATTTGAAATGAAACTCAAATCTTCAACAAACCATAACTTTTTCAAATTTTATTCGTTTTGAAAGGAATATATATCAAAATAATCACATTCTCAAGATCTACAATTTAAGATACAAATTACATGTTTTAAAACGTAATATATATATATATATATATATATATATATATATATATATATATATATAATATATATATATATATATATATATATATATATATATATAATTAAATTAAAAAAACTGGACTGATTTTAGCACTACAGTACTGTCTAAAAAGCACAATTAACCTGGACATATAATTGCACTATGCAATATTAGATCTAAGGCCAGGATTAGTCCCTAGGTTCACATATAATGACGGGTTCTCATTTGAACCCAATCCTATATATATATATATATATATATATATATATATATATGTATTGCTAAATATTAACACACATATTTATAGATATATATATACAAGTTCATCAATTTGACTTAAAAATCTATTTAAATGTACGTAATTACATACAATAGGGTAGTTCGTGTAATAATTTGCCAACAAACACCATTGTGTCATTTTAGATGGGTCTATAAAGTAATTTATCGGGCTTCAAATCATATGGATCGAACCAAAGTAGGCCCACTTGTTTTGGATTACTAGAAATTAGGGGTGTAAGTGAGTCGAGCCGGCTCGTGAGTTATTCGGAACCGACTCGAGAAAAGTTCGAAATCGACTCGAGTTCGAGCTACTCGATTATGTATCGAACTCGAACTCGAGCTCAGTAATACTTGACTCGAGAGGCTAGCGAGCCTAATCGAGCTTTACTATATTTACCATTTTATCCTTATTATACTCACTTATTCATATATATACCCTAATATATAATAAAAATTAATAGTAAGTATTTTATTTTATATTTTATAGTTTTTTTAATTAATATTATGTAAATCGAGTCGAGTCGAGCCAAACTCGAGTTTGTTGAGTTTTCAAACGAGGCGAGCTCGAGTTTGAGAAGATTGAGCTCGTTCGAGCTCGAGTTTCGAGTTATGCAGTCGAGCTCGAGCTCGAGCCTGACAGTGTTCGGCTCGACTCGGCTCGATTACACCCTTACTAGGAATTAATGCAGCCCACCCAATTATTTTGGACTACTAGAAATTAATGCAGCCCATAACAACCTATGTATGGGCTCGCTGGGCAGGGTGGCGGATCTTGGGCAAACTATTGGTGGTGCATATAAGATAGAAAATGAATGCTGACGTGAAGGCATTATATCCCCACTTTAGTAGATTATATTCATTGATTTACCTTATTATTTATTTTCTAAAATGATCTAATTATTATAATTAAGTAAAAAACAATATATTCACGACACCGTATAATCTCTCAAAGTCATTTATCAAATTAATTAATAAATATCGTGTAAAAATATAATGAACTTCTAGTAGCGACCAAATGAATGTTCAATTAAAAAGTCATGTTTCACTTTTAAAAAGTAATGAACTTCAAGAAAAAAACTAATGAATGTTATGTTAAAAGCTGAGGAACATTAAGTAACAAATAACTTTAACATTCGATTAAAACTAATAAACCTTCATTGGTGGAGTACCATGCTATGTACATTTTGTTGTACAATATAATATGATTTTGAGGTAAATTACTAATATACATACATTCAAAGAAGCTTTCAAATTTAGGGTATCATTGGTAAAACTGATTTTAGGAGTTGACAGCAGATAAATGATAGTTAATTTTACATTAGAGTTTGGTAAATAATTTGATTAAAGTAATCGACTGAAAGTTATTTTAGCAATATAAATAAAATTGAAAAATATAAAATATACATAAAAATATAAATAAATAATTAAAAATTAAAGTTATAATAATAAATAAAAACTTTCTAAAATAATTAAAAAAACATGAAAACGATATGAGAAAAATAATTATAGTAATAAATAAAAAACTCCTTATATCTAAAATTAATATTCCACAAAATGTAAATTAATATGTTAGTTTATAAAAAAAAAATTATTACAATATAAAAAGATAAATATAGATTTTTCCTAATGAGGTCAAATTTACGATTTGTAATTTTTTTTTTCGATCTGATGCTTATTAGGCCAAATAAGATATAAAGAGTTTATCGAAAGTTTTTACAAAAAAGTCTATTTGGAGGAAATATAAGTTATCAGCTCCTATAAAAAATTCAACCAAGCAAGTCTTATATCAGCAAATTTGTGTGAGAGCTGATAACTAATTTGCGATATAATTATACTTTTGTGTTAAAACAGGCGAACCTTTTGTTTTAAATTGATATACCTGAGTAAATTTCTGAGTTGAATTACTGTTACATGTTTGTGTTTTAAAATACGAACCCCTTGGTCGAACTAATAAACATATATAAGTGTGTGACGTGTGTGTGACGTATGTTAAAATGTGATATAGAGTACAAGCGGGATTTTGCCGCCTCTACGGCAACCGAACTTGACTGCTATATCAAACAAAGCATATATTTATGTTCCTTTCTTGTTTAGTCCACGCACGTGCTGCCCCATGTTTCTATTAAAAGCCGCCTTAGACTAGCCATCACAAACACAAGATTTCAGCTAACTCAGAGCTTAATTAATTCCTCGATCATCCATGGCGGAAATAACAATGAGGTAACTTTGCTTAAATATTTCTAATTAAACTTTTGTGCTGTGTTATTATTATTATTATTACTCGTCTTGATCGGTGATTTTCGCTCTTATCGGGTTAATATTACAGAAACAATTGCCATGAAGTTTACTCTAATTAATTAACAACAACAACAACTCTGATTTTTCTATTGTAGGTATGCTGTTGTGACAGGGGCAAACAAAGGAATTGGACTTGAGATTTGCAGGCAGTTATTATCACAGGGTATAACTGTGGTGTTAACAGCCAGAGATGAGAAAAGAGGGCTTGAAGCTGTTGAGAAGCTCAAGAAAGGCTCTGATTCTGTTTCTGACCGTGTTATATTTCATCAGCTTCAAGTCACTGATTTAGCAAGTATTGCTTCCCTTGCTGAATTTATCAAGTCCCAATTTGGAAAGCTTGATATCTTGGTATGATCTGATTTTTTTTTTATTTTTTTTTTAAATTTCCTTTTGTTTTATCTTAATTGTTATATGTACCTCTGGATTGAGATTTCCCACTGTCTAATTCTCAGCTGGTTAGTTGATATCAACATCATTTGTCTCTTTGTTTTTCGATTTTCTTAGGGAATTGGATACAGGGCCCAAAAATGAGAATTAGAGGTAGAGGTGATCACGTTGCGGTTTGAGTGGTTTTCCAAAAGTTTTTAACCGAATTTCTACTCTTGGTTCGGTTAAAAAATTTATTTGTAGTTTTTCAAAGTAAAATACACGCACGGTTTTGTGCAGTTTAGGCGATTTGAAAGTTTTAA
Source organism: Phtheirospermum japonicum (assembly GCA_014905375.1). Lineage (NCBI taxonomy): Eukaryota > Viridiplantae > Streptophyta > Magnoliopsida > Lamiales > Orobanchaceae > Phtheirospermum > Phtheirospermum japonicum. The sequence goes on along the minus strand of BMAC01000299.1, from coordinate 737,668 downwards.
TCGGTATCATATATTTCAGTCATATGAAAAAGTGAAACTAAACGAAAATACAAATCATCTATATATATTAATGCAAAATTCTCCTAACTTACGTGCCTGCTTCGTATGCTTCGTTTGACAAATAAAAAATTCTGATCCTTCGTTTGCTTATATGTCATCCGAGCCTAATATTTACCTAATTTAATATTTTTCTTTTATTGTATCTTACCTAATTTAATTTTTTAATTATATTTTTCCTTATTTAATACTTTCCTTTGATTCTCCTAATATAAAAATAGAAATAAATCATATATAATTAGTAGATAAGATCTAAATTAGTTATTTTAATTAAAAAAAATTACATATTAAATAATTTTAATTAAAACAACTATATTATGAAAATAATTAAATAAGTTTTATTGTTAATATAATTTAAAATAATTTTATTTTTGGAGTTTCAAATATTCTATATAGGTAAAATATGAGTTATATACAACAATCTAAGTATGTAATTTAATATTAGTAATGTATTCAATCTAAATATAAAAATATTAAATTATATACTAATAATTAATAAACATTGATTAGACACCAGTACAATGCGACAAGGGTTGAGAGTATGATATTTTTGAATATCTCAAAGTATGTAACTAATAATTATTAACGAATTTATTCTAAACATTAATATATAAAATAATTTAATAATAATAATATTAATAAAATAGATATTAGACACGGGTTTAGAATGTGACGCCTTTTGAGTTTTTGTAAGTATATAGCTAAGATATAATGAATTTAATTTAAACATCAAATAAAAAATTATTTAATATTTACAATAATTAATAAATATATTAGACATGTACAAGGTACGGTTAAGAATAATTATTTTAATTTTTTTATTTTAGATTTAAAATTCAATAATTATCACAAATATTTTTTATATTTGTATTTTATAAGTTTCGTGTAATACACGAGTGTTAAACAAGTATATATTAATGCAAAATCCTCTTAATCTATGTGTCTGCTTCGTATGTTTGCTTGAATAATAAAAAATCTTGGTGCTTCGTTTGCTTATGTGTCATCTGAGCCTAATATATACCTAATTTAATATTTTTCTTTTACTATATCTTGCCTAACTTAATATTTTCTTTTTATTATATTTAGTCTAACTTAACAGTTTTCTTTTATTATATTTTGTCGAATTCAATAATTTTCTTTTATACACCTAATATAAAAATATAAATAAGTCATATGTAATTAGTAGAAAAAGTCTAGATTAGTTATTTTAATTAAAAGATAAATTACATATGAAATAATTTTAATTATAAAAACTTATATATGAAAATAATTAATAAATTGTATTTATAATAAAAGTTGAAATAATTTAATTTTGAAATTTCAAATATTCTGTATAGGTAAATTATGATATATTTGTAGTAATTGGAGTATGTAACTACATATTAGTAATGAACCTAATCTAAATATAAGAAAATAAAATTATATAATAATTAATTAATATTTATTAGACAATGACACAACGCAAGAAGGCTTGAGAATCTGACAGCTTTTGAATTCTTCAAAGTATGTAACTATAATTACTAATAAAATTAATTTAAATATAATAATATAAAATGAGTTAATAATAATTAATTAATATATATTAGAGATATATTTGTAGTAATTGGAGTATGTAACTACATATTAGTAATGAACCTAATCTAAATATAAGAAAATAAAATTATATAATAATTAATTAATATTTATTAGACAATGACACAACGCAAGAAGGCTTGAGAATCTGACAGCTTTTGAATTCTTCAAAGTATGTAACTATAATTACTAATAAAATTAATTTAAATATAATAATATAAAATGAGTTAATAATAATTAATTAATATATATTAGAGACGGGTTGAAAATGTGACATCTTTTGAATTTTTATAAGTATGCAAATAAATTATTAATGAATTTAATATGAACATTAAAATATAATATAATCAATAATTATAATAATTAATAAGTTGAACACGATACAGATTTATTTTAAATTTAAAACTTTATAATTTTTACAAATAATTTTTATATTAATTTTTTATAAATCCCATGTAATACACGGGCGTTAAACTAATTATTTTTATAGCATAACTACAAACTTGTTAAAGTATAATAACACATAATTTTCACATCAATTTTGGGCAAGAGCCAATTCAATTATTTAATTGATCGTTCTTATAAAAGAGACATACTAGCATAATAATATTTGCTCACTCACAAGTAAACAGGTATTATTATGATAAATCTTAAAAAAAACAAACAAACAAAAAAACACTACAAAGCTGATGTCACCTTCACTCAAAATAAGTCATTAATAATCTAATGAAATGTTCGAGTGTAACAAAATTGAAACATTATAACAACTAATGATCATAATTGGGGTGGGGGAGGAGATATCAGATAGGGAGAAATTATTGGCAACATGTCACTTGAGGGTGGGAAAGAGAATGAAATTAAGTAGGGTTTTCTATATAAGAAAAAAATCATTAAATCCCTAAATTTTCATAAAGTAAATAATATTAAATATATTGATAATCTATATTGATATATATGTTGGAGCGATGCAGTCGGTTTTTTACATTGAATAGCATCACTAATTAATGCACTGCTATTTTCTTGTAAGAAATTTAATTGTGCTATTTTTTTTACAAAAATATGAAATTATTGATGCGGTCCAGTTCGGTACAGTAGGAATGGCAATGGGACAGGCGGGCTAGATGATCTTCGCCCCATGTCCCCGCTTGAAAAAGTCATCTCTATCCCCTCGTTCTGCCCCCACTTCAAACTAAGGCAGGTATCTCCGCCTCCGCGGGTATATTAGTTACTCCCTCCCCTGCCCGTAATACTCAATCACCCGCCTTGTCCGTATACCCAGTTCGTACCCGCCTACATTTTATTACTTAAAAAATTGAAAAAAAAATACGGAACTTGATTTTTAGCTCTACTTAAGTATAAAAAAAAGAAAATTACAAGAAAATTCAAATATCATGATAAACATTTAGTCTATTTCATTTAAAAATGGTTCAAAATATAAAAAAAAACAAAATTAATAATAATAATATGCGAGTTTGAAATGAGTTTCAAATGGGGACGGGTAGTTGCGGGTACCCGGTGAGGGGAATATTATCCCCATCCCTGTACCCGTCCCGCCAAAACCCGCAATTCCATACCCGCCCCCATCCCCGCTTAAAGCGGGTAACACTCATCCGGGGCGGGGGCGGGCGGGTAGGGGTGTCAATCGTGTCGTGTTTCGTGTTCACGGGTCGTGTTGAGATACAGGTATTACACGGTTGATACGAACACGAACACGATACGAATAATTATTCGTGTCAAAATACATGACACGAACACGAACCTGTTTATTACACGGGTAACCCGACACGACAAAAAAAACCTATATAAGAAAAAAAATTCCAATAACTACTTGATAAGAAAATATTAAAAAAAAAAGATAACATGAAAATAAAACGATCTTTGTCTTCTTTTGTTCGAAAGAAATCTGAGCACCAAATTAAATTACACACCGAACTAGAAATCAAAATTAATCCTATTTACAAGAGATAATTTATTAAATTACTATTATACCATTAAATTTAAATTGGTTAAATAGGTCAATCGGGTTGACACGTTGGTCAACCCGACCTGACCTATTTGTTTCGCGTGTTATTCGTGTCCGACACGAATAACCCACGAACGATCATACCTGTACATGCTAAATTCGTGTTCGGTTTGTGTTGGGTTATCGTGTCGTGTCGGAAATTACCACCCCTACGGGCGGGTCTCCATTTTAACCGGGTTTATTGCTATCTCTATCGCAGCTAGTTTTAGCGGTGTTTGATTTTTTTTATCCACCTAATTAGGGGAATGATATTTATTATTTATGTGGAGGAATATTCATCACACAAAACATATTAATTCTTCGTTTTTGTTGGGGCAACACTCTTGTAAGTTCGGATTAATGTATTGTTCGTTAGGCCAAAACTTCATACCGATACAATATAGTATAAAAACCAATACATTATAATGAAAAATCAATACATTATAGTACTAATACATCATAGTATAAAAACTAATATATCATATATAGCACGGGTTAGAGATTTATGAAAAATCAATACTTACAAGAACAAAAATCAATATATGATAGTACAAAAACTAATATATTATAATATCGAGTCAGATGGCCTAACGGGTTATGACCCGTCAATTTGACCTAACATAAGTGTTTGGCTTTTGTTCGTTAGCAAAAGATATATGATATGCTTGTTTGCTTTTTAAAAATTAATTAAAAAAGAAGACAAAAAAACAGCTAGTTAATTTACTAAAAAGATGAGAATAAAGCAAGGAGAATAGCAAAAACTTTACTACATTCCTAACCACATTTTATTATGTCTTCTTAATATGCCGTATTTTTGTCTATGTATCTATGTCTTTTAAGGAAGTAGGGGGTATGTATTAATTTGAAACACTTTATTGGAGTTGAGGTCACTTTTGCAGGTCAATAATGCAGGGATTGGTGGTTCAATAATGGACGCTGATGCCTTCATAGCTTCAGTTGGGGCTGTCAATGGTGTAAGTCTCTCAATCTCTCTTTCATTTTTCAATTTTTATTTATTTATTTATTTATTTGATATTCATCGGTGTAAAAGTTTTTTTGCTTTAGTTATATGGATGAAATATAATATTCCTGTAAAACAAATCCCATGTAAGATACAAGTGAAAAATGTGTGTAATTAATTGACTTCTTAATGCTCTTTTTGTGTTTACTGTGTGTGTACTCAGTCTGACGGAGCTAAAATAAACTCCAATGAGATAATAACTCAGAATTATGAGTTAGTATCAGAATGTGTTGAAACGAACTATTACGGTACAAAAAGAACCACCGAAGCACTGATCCCTCTACTCGAGCTTTCAGAATCACCCAGGATTGTTAATGTATCCTCTGCTATGGGGAAGCTTAAGGTACATTTAAAAATTTCCAAAAGTTTGCAGTGTTATTTGGAAGTAGAAACAAGACTACTTGGTAAATAAATTGTGAAAGTGTTTTTTTTTTTTTTAAATTAGTAAAAGTCAAGCCATGAGTAGATTAAATTATGCAGAATCAGAAGAAGTAGAACTTGACAATTGAAAACGCTAAAAATTATTATTATTAATGCATACGTAGAATTTTTATTTTTTTTGTTTAAATAAAAATATTTAAGCATTATTATTAATGGTGTCAACTTTGTTAATTTGTTCCAGTATATACCAAATGATTGGGCAAAAGGGATACTCAAGGATGTTGATAATCTAACAGAAGAGAAAATCGACGAGGTTTTGGATGTGTTCCTTAAAGACTTCAAAGAAGGGTCCTTGGAAGCTAAAGGTTGGCCTAAAATCTTTAGTGCTTATATAGTTTCTAAAGCAGTCATGAATGCCTACACAAGAATTCTGGCAAAAAAACACACGGGTTTTCGGAATTAATTGTGTTTGCCCCGGATTCGTGAAAACCGATATAAACTACAATACCGGATTATTGACGGTAGAAGAAGGTGCCAAAAGCCCGGTGAGGCTGGCATTGTTGGCCGATGATGGGCCTTCGGGCCAGTTCTTTGTTACGAAGGAAGTGTCATCTTTTGAATAATCAGTGAGTTTGAATTGTGGAGATATATAATAATAGAATGAAAGATATGTCTACAAAACATTTTTATGATTTAGCCTCATTATATTCAAAAAAAAAAAAAAAAAAAAAAAAAGCTCCCAACTGGTATTATAAGTATTATGTGGTTTGTTTCATTTTCTTTTGATGATTCCTATTGTTGTCTTTTGTGATTTCTATTCAAAATGTTGCACTTGTTAAGTGAAGTGGTTTTTAGGAAACGATGTGATAAAAAAATTGAATTGTAATGAAATTAAAATTGAAATATAATGCAAACGTTATCCCTTGTATTGTACATTAAATTAGTTGAAAAACTAACGAAAATTTTCAATTAGTACCAAATCAAAACTTCTATTTATCGTTAATTTACTTTGAAATACTTTATCCCATTAAGGTCAAATTAATTTTATTAATTAATAAATTATAAATATGAACGGACTGTATTGCCCCTATATAAACTCTCTCAACTGACTTGCGTGAATACAACAAATTCAAAAATATGAACATAAGTATTTTCCAACAAATTCAAACTGTTCCGATTCTGGAAATCGTGTGAATTGTAATGGTGTGTTATGAAATTCTAAAAATTCTTAAAAACAAATATGAAATTCTTAAAAAAAACATGTATGAAATTCAATCATTACTGTTAAAAACTCAATCATACCATTCAGGCTGTTTCAAATTAGTATGAAATTCTTAAAAACGTGTATGAAATTCAATCATGACTTTTAACTAAAACATAAGTATGATATCTATAAGAAGAGAGTATGAAATTCAATCATGCCTGTTAACTTACTAAAAAAAACAGGAATTATTCAAAATATGATATCTAATAAGAAGAGAGTATGAAATTCAATCATACCCATTAACTAAAACACGTATGAAACTGTATGAAAAAAAAACTCAATCATACCATTCCGACTTTTTCAAATTAGTATGAAATTCTTAAAAACATGTATGAAATTCAATCATCACTGTTAAAAACTCAATCATACCATTCAGGCCTTTTCAAATTAGTATGAAATTCTTAAAAACAAAATTCAATATGAAATTCTTAAAAACAAAATTCAATCATGACTGTTAACTAAAACATAAGTATGATATCTATAAGACGAGAGTATGAAATTCAATCGTATCCCATTAAATTGTTATGAAAGAAAATCTCGTTAAATTAGTATGAGATTCTAAAAGACTTTTTCAAAATTAGTATGAAATTCAAAATACTCGTATTACGGAAATTATGTGAATTGTATTCTGAAAATGGTGTGAATTGTAATGATGCGTGAAACTATATTAGAGAATTTTTTTGTGTACATATAACTTGTTTTTTGTGCATGAATTGTAATGATGCGTAAAATTATATAGAGAATTTTTTTGTGTGCATATAACTTTTTTTTTTTGTGTGCATATCATTTTTGCGTGAAATTAGGGATTCGTACGAGAGGGTTTATATTAATTTAGTTCCAATAGGTTAAATTTGTAATGCATGTATAGGAATTAAATATAAGAAAATATATGAAAAAAAAGTTTGGGCTAAACGGAATATGGTTTCTTGGTTTTGGATTAATTGGTCAAATCCCCTTGAAACTAACAGGAACTTTTTATAACTAGGGGCAGTTGTCAAATACTACATAGGAAAAAATATTTTTGTCAAATACTAAAACTAATTATACAAAATGTCAAATAGTCCAACCACAAATATACAATTACAAGGTTACCCCTAATAATAATAATAATAATAATAATAATAATATCAATAAACAATACACCACCACCTCCCGCCGGTCACCCCACGCTGCTGCTGCTGCGAAAATTTTCCGGCGAGAATTTTTTTTTTTTCAGCAAATATAAAGTTAGAAATATCACTATAAAGTAAGAAATTTTTAATAAAGAAATTTTCTTACTTTTTCATACATAAAGTATGAGATTTTCACTATAAAGTAAGATTTTTTCTTTTTTTTTTGAACATAAATTAAAAATATCTTTATTTTTGAAAATAAAGTAAGAAATTTCACTATAAAATAAGAACTTTTCCTACTTTTTCGAATATAAAATAACAAACTTTCTTACTTT
>BMAC01000299.1:682417-727349 GCA_014905375.1 Phtheirospermum japonicum | reverse complement strand
TTAGGGCATCTATCCTAATTATATTCAGTAAATTCCTATATAATTAAAAAAATAAAAATAATTCTACGTGATTTATTTTTCTCTCTTACATTGTTTTATATATTGTTTTCAATGTCCAGTATGGATTGCATGTCTGCTACAATTTCATGTGAAGATATTTTTTTTTCCTCCGCACAATGAGCAAATAATAGTATAAGTATTAATAAAATATAAATATTACAATGATGTTGAAGCGATTAGTATGTAAAATATAAATGCACCAAACAGAATAAATTCGATTTTGAACTTCAAATGATATTAAGTATGACATGAATGCTTTCAAAATTACTGTGTTTAGCCATTTGCATTCAGATGCGGCCTTCCCTTTTTTTGTTTTGGAATTAGTTGATCTTTTTCCAAATATATTGTAGTTGATGTCTATAGTGTTCATTCCACTTAGTGTTGGGTTTGCACTTGTATTGTTTACGCGATTTCTGAGATAATAACAAAATACATTATTTTATGAGATCAATTCAAATAATAAAGTGTTGAATCGTAATAATATTTTATAAACAACATGTTGATAGCCAATAAAAATAATATCAAATTATATTATATTGGGCATTTTTGTATAATTTAATTAAATAAAGTGATCAAATTATTTATGAGAAAAAGTGACAAATTTGATTTGATATTGTTCAACTCGAAATGAAAAAAATAACAAAAAACGTAAAAGAAAGCTAAAAATAACATATAAGTGATTATTATATATAATATTAATTCTTATTATTTTTAATGTTAATTATAGTATCTATCCTAATTATATTAAGAAGATTTCTACATAATTAAAAGAGGAAACTAATCCTAAGTGGCTTTTTAATTAAAAAAAGAACCAAATCATAATTAATTAAATAAGGTATATATCATAATTATGTTAAGAAAATTCCTACATAACTAAAAGAGGAAACTAATCCTAGGTGGCTTTTTAATTAAAAAAAGAAACCAAATCATAATTAATTAAATAAGGTATCTATCATAATTATGTTAATAAAATTCCTACAAAACTAAAAAAAGAAAATAATCCTATGTTAAGAAGATTCATACATAATTAAAAGAGGAAACTAATCCAAGGTGGCTTTTTAATTAAAAAAAGAAACCAAATCATAATTAATTAAATAAGGTATCTATCATAATTATTTTAAAAAAATTCCTACAAAACTAAAAAAAGAAAATAATCCTACATGGCATTTTTTCTCTCAAAACTAAAAAAAGAAAATAATCCTACGTGGCATTTTTTCTCTCTCCAGACCTCTCCTTTAATATATAACTAAAAAAAGAAAATAATCCTACGTGGCATTTTTTCTCTCTCCAGACCTCTCCTTTAATATATATATATATATAGATTTTAAATAATTTATAATATTATAATAAAAAATTAATAAAATAACATATAAATATATAATAATTAAAATATTAATTTAATTAGTTTTATTATGTAATTATAATAACCATTGAAAGTTTTTTCATTTTTATTTTGTTTTGAAAGAGAACCATGTACTTTGATTATACCAAATTAAATATATTAAGAATCTTAAAAAACCACTAATTCACAAACAAAGTGGAAGTTTTGAAGGTTTTTAATAATTTGCATGCACGTATTTGAAACCAATGCTAGTGGTGATGCTGAAACATCTTCACTAACATGCTTGTAATTGAAAGAAAGACACAGGAAATAACTCACAGATCGTGACCTTAGGCCAAAAGATATTACTATAAATGTTTTACAAACGAAAAAAATCAATGAACTCTCTAGTAATCTTACAAAAATCAATGACCACTCCTTAAATCTTCTCGTTCGATCAAACACGAACTCAAAGAACACTCTGAAATGGAGCACTGGAAGCTATATTCGTCTTTCTGTTTTTCTCGTCCTCGCAACTTATTATTCATCAAAACGCCAAGTGATATATATAGTCCAACTTCCTTGAAAGAGTCCTTGTTCCACATAACAAGGATTTCATATTATCTCTATAAAACAAAAACAAGATTTAAATAAAACTTTACCAAGATAAAGGACTCTATTAATTTGCAGGATTAATCTACTAAATATTCTAACTCACACTAGAGTCCAGAAAAGTCAAATAACTCTTTAAACAAACCAACTCAATTAATAGGATTTTTTAATACTACGTAAACAATATAAACAAAATCCTATCAATCTTCCCCTTTTGCCTTTCCGGACAAAAACCAACTAAAGAAAAACTCTTCCTGAGTTACTCCCATGAATCGTTGAGGGCTGCCAAAAAGTGTTAGTGCAAATGATAGTAACAAAGCTACTTTTAAAAAAAAATTAATCAAGCAATAACAATAAAACTTATAATTCAACCAACCAAAGGAAGTTTAAACAGAAACATCAGAATACTTAAGACAAATAAATATCCAGTATGATTGTTCAAGAGATATGTGCCCTAGTACCTCCGAGGAGTAGGAACCCCATCACCAACATCACCAACTGCCTCCTTGTTAACAGCCACCAGTTGATCAACTACTTTCTCCTTGACCTTGGCCACAGCAGCCCGCTTTCCACCATCGTCCTCTTTAGCCTCCTCAGCCTCTTCTCCCCCTTTTTGACCAGAATGCAAAAGGAGCGCTTTGTAATAGAACGCCCTCAATTCCATCAACCCATTCAGATGGGCCCGAGCTCCAGCAATCTGTTGGTCAACCAAACACAGTTGTACCTGCGGATCAGAAACAACAATGGGGATAGAGGTGAGTGAGTCAATCCTTGTGTTAGTAATACTAGGGCCAACATCCAGAGTAGCATTAGTAGTGGCATTCGCATCTTCATCATCAGATAACTCCAATGGCAGATCGATGGTGTGATAAGTTCCTTCAAAGTGCTTGTGGCTGAGTCCAAAGAACCCGAGCTCACCACTGAAGTGTTCGCCATCGTACTTATGCAGTCCTTAATCATCCAAGATCGAATAAATGAGAGAGGGAAAAGGCAGACCCACTTTTGTAGCCATTGTGTCAGCAAACTTTATCACACAGTCAAACACAGTTTGTCCGAAGTTAAACGGCATTCGTATTCCAATTTGAAACATGGCGCATCCATGTGAGCGGTTTACTGTTGTTGTGTTCATCGTAGGCACCCAATTATACACGGCTACTTTGTGAAGAATGGATTAGAGAGATGTTAGATGCGAGCTGAGAAACTTTTTGGACCACTTCGTCATTTGTCCACCAGTCAGAAATTTAGCAACTTCATCAAAATCATCAACTGTGACACCTTCCTCATAATCTTCAGTCCCAAAGAAGTCATTAATACCATAGGGAGAGAAGGAATAGATTTTCTCACGCACAAATACCTTGCCATATTTCTCGGACAACTGATTTGAAATGGAAGGAAGTATGTTTGCATAAAATTCCAGGATAGCCTCCTTCAAATATGGCATGCCGATGGTCACAGTCGATGTCAAGCCCTTTCTGCTAAAAAAATTGTTCAGATTTCTCTTCTTGAAGAGACCATGATAAACTCTCCTCTCTTCGATCATTACCCTATTATGCAGTGCATTGTACCTCTTCTTAGCCTCACTGGTATAAAAACGAGGGGCAAAAGCCTTGCTCACCTCCAGCTCCTCCTCATCTGAATCCTCCTCCAGAATGAAATCGTTGGATTCATCTTCTGTCTCCATCGGGTCCTCATCGGCAGCATCTTCAAGGTTCTCTTGTTGAACCTCAAAGTCAGCATCATTTGAATTTTAAGATGCATTGGAGCTCGTAGAAGAGGCACTATTTGCAGGAGCAGGAGAAGTGAGGGGTGCACTGGCTGTCTCTGGAGCATTGCTTGGTAGTGGTGTGCCTACATCTTCACCGACACCAGGGGATTTAGATGAAACAGTCCTTTCAGAAGACTGACTGGAGCTTGAGGGTGACTCAACAGCAGGAGGACTGGAAATCATAGCAACAGAGGGCATAGAACTTAAAGTAGCTTGCACAGGTATAGATTTTCCCATCTTCACCAGTAGTGACACCAAAGGGGCATCTTCATTAGACAATAGTTCTTCTCCACAGGTCTCCATCGGTTCACAATAAGGGGCCACCATGTTCTGAGGAGTGAGTCGATGCCTCTTAGCCCTAAACTGATGCACCATATCCACTTGTGAGTCAAGGAAGAACGAAGGAGTGGGTATTTCTTCTTTTGCTGCAACGAAACCTTCTGGTGGGGCATAGTCCGAGTCATCGCTGTCTGTGCCGTATTCCACACCTTCTTCTACAAAGGACATCCTCTCTAATGGAACTTGTCAAGTACCACTCGATTAACTTTTCAAGATTGCCTCCGACAGATAACCGGGTTCCACTCCTCAAAGACGCCGTGAACGTTTCAGTAGAGGATTTATAATTCTTCCAAATGTATCTGCAAAAAATTCCAAGTTGGGAATATTATCAACATCAATTTAATTCCCCGGATTACCTAGGAGAATTGCGACAAATAACTCCGCTGGATCTGGGACGAAAAACAAATCTAGTCTAGGAACTGGATTGGGAGAAGACGACTGAGTAGTTGAAGCTTCGGGATTAGGACTCGGTGTTGGGGCAGATATACCAACATTGCTTCTACTGAGGAGGGAGCACCATGCTAACCGTGAATATCCAGGGATACGTATTTTGGTAGATCGTCGGTGTCAATGCCGATGTCCGGCGTCATTGTAATTTTGGACAGGGAGCGGGAGGATTTCTTCGACGAACTGACTTTCTTCGGACTCATTTTTTTTCTTAAAAAAAGAGAGAAATCGGCTTGCAGAATATTAAGGGTTGCTTTGGTGAAATAGCTCTGACAAGTAGGAGAGACAGATGACAGATTTATACCAAAAAAAAACTCAAACGAGTGGTTAGTGTGTTTGTGGGATAAAGTTTAAAAAAAACAAAGAGAGGCCTGAGAAATCGGAGGTGTCTTAAGCCCACTCCCCCTAAACCCACTAACACCGAAAACCTATTCACTAACACCAAACCCCAACTTGCCAACACCACAAACCAACTCGGTTAACCAAGCACATGTATACTTCTAATCCACAACACTCCGTAGTAATCCACTGGATAATAAGACATTAAAAAGATAATGAGATTTGAGTAAGAGAAAAATAGACTTTTGTTATGAGCATATTTTCACTTATAAAAAATATAAGAATAAAGTTCATCAAACATGCATGTCTTGATGGTATGTCTAAAAGTAATGACCTACAAAAAAAACATATAAAATTCACATCTGCAGTAGAATGTTAGTTCTTGTGTGATGGCATTGGGACTGATGTTCAATCAAGAAAGTCAATGAGTTGACAGTCCTTTACTCGGTGAATGACTGTGTCATTTATGTTTGCGAATATTTCATGTCCGGGAGTAATGTAACCTCCACTCAATCAGCATAATAATAATCCATGAGTAGGATTTTTTTTGAATTTCAGCACTTTGGCATTCATCCACGGATGGATGGCTGGGACATCCTTCAAACCTACTTTCTCTTTTTTATGCACACCGAGAGAAATACGTGTTTCTGCGAGAGTCAACCCACAACTGTTTATTTCAAAATATTCAGACACCTTTGACATCACACTTGAACTACCAATATTCCTGCATTTGTAAGTTGTGCAAGATCTAATGTATGTTATGAAAAAAAAAATAAAAAAGTTCATGTCAAAATAGTATGCTGCAGCTGATGTTACTAGGGATGCTGCAACATATCCAGTAATAATAAGTTAAACAGTGTTTTACATGTAATTGTGGTGTTTTTATTGTGTATTTAATTAGGGTTTAGTGTCGTTTTTAGTGGTTTCGATTTGAGTTTTGTTAAGTTATTAGGTGCTTTTTCTTGTTTTGTTGTTTTTCTTGTTCTTTTTGATTTTATACCTTATTTGGTTGAATGGGTTTAATTAATCTGAGGTTTGGTATAATTCTTTGGTTTTTATGATCAAAATTCCTATTTTCATAGGTAAAGGCATGGAGGACCAAAATTCAAGCCAAGTCGTGCCAAGATGTGCCAAAACCGGTGCCAAGTGCAAGCTCCTAAATGGTTAAACATTTTGGAATGCTAGCCAAGACATGCAACGCCACGCCAAATCTCGTGCCAAGGCATGGCGCACGCCAAATCTGACGCCAGTGCACGCCAGGCGACGCCACACCACACGCCAAATGCCCAAGCCGGCGCCTTGCCCCACCCACGCTGGCACACGCCAAGACTACCGCCAGCCTGCTCGCCAGACCTGATGCCGCACCTTGCTACCGCGCGCGTCAAGCAGCGCCAAGCGTGTGCCCGCATGCCTACTTCTTTCGCTAGGCAGCGCCAACTTCAGCGCTAGTGCCCGCGCGCCTATCCCAGCACCAAACCTAACGCCAAGTCCAGTGCCATCCCAGCGCCAAGCATCGCCAAGGCCAGCGCCATCGCACGCCCAAGCCAGCGCCAAGGCTGCCGCCAAATCAGACGCCAAGCAACGCCAACCCAAGCCCAGCGCCCGTCCATGCGTGCCCAAGGGTGCGGAACCTCAAGCCGAATTGAACCCAGGGTCGAGCCAAGTGGTTAGGAAAGTCAACCCGATCAATTTTGGTCAAACTCAGGAATTCCAAGCTTTTAAGGCTAATTTGACCATTTAACCTCAACTAAACCTAGTATAAATAAAACAAAACTCTCATTTGGTGAAAATATCACTCTCCTCCCAAATCTTAGATGGGTTTGGGATTTATTTCTCTCTCTAGATCTTAGATTTAATTTCAAGCTTTTCCTTGGGTTTGTAAGCTCAAGAAAAATTCAAATCATCACTTGGATTTTATTTTTGCTATTTCACTCAAGTTTGTTGCTCCTTTCTTAATTCAAGTAAGCTTTTCATTATTTACATGCTTGTTTTTCAATTTCATGATTGTTCTTCATTTTATGAATTTTGCCTTAGCTCTTAGATGAATTTTTAGATCTTGTGAATTGGCTATAGAATTTAGGTGAGTGACACCCCAAGATCATAGATCAAGTCCTTGATCGTTTTTATTTTGAGTATTTCATATGCTTTATTTTGGTTTTTATTTTCATGCATGATTTTATGTTGAATCTTAGATCTACTCTTCGTTTCTAGTTATTTTTCGTAAAGATTTAAACTTTCACGTTAACTTTAATTGCTATTTCCATTGATGCTTTTGACTTTTCGTTAATTTGCATTATTGAGTTTTTATTACCATGCATGCATAGTTGCACCTTAGGTTGCTTTAGTTGTACCTTGTTGTTTTCTTTCTTAAGTTGTACAAATTGCTTGCACTTTCAATTTGGGTACACGCACGAGGCATCCTAAAGACTTGCATTTATGTTTCATAGTTATTCGTAGTCATAGTTTCATCTAGTTTCCATTTATTTCTGTTTTATTTTAATTTCTAAAAGCTAAAAACACGTTGATCACTACGAACAATCGAATTCCGATAATACCAAGCCATGAACCCCTTGATATATTCAGCAACACTAAAAACTACTATTCAAATAGCACATAAGCTGAGAGACTTCCTTAATCTAGAAAATCCCTCGTAGTCTAATGATTTGGTTAATATGTCATCAAGTTGATGTTCAGTTCCAATATGCTCAATGCTCATAATATTTCTCTCAACCAAATCTCGTATGAAATGATGTCTGATGTCTATGTGTTTTTTTCGAGAGTGTTGTACTGGATTCTTTGAGATGTCAATGACACTCGAATTATCACACAGGACAGTAAGAACATGACTTTGTAACCCATACTCCTCTATCATTTGTTTCATCCAGAGTAGTTGGGTACAGGGACAACTAGCAGCAACATTCTCGACTTCAGCTATTGACAAGGACACACAGTTCTATTTTTTACTATACCAGGAGACAAGATTATTTCCTAGAAAAAAACACCTCCCAGTCGTACTCTTCGTATCATTAGCATCACCTACGCAATCAGAATCAGTATATCCGACAAGATTAGAGTTAGTTTCCTTAGTGTACCAAATTCCTAGATTGCAGGTGCCAACTACATACCTAATTATCCGTTTTAGTGCCTTTAGGTGAGTTTCTTTAGGATTTGACTGGTAACGAGCACATAAGCAAACACTATACATGATATTAGGATGACTCGCAGTTAAATACAAAAGACTGCCTATCATACTCCTATACACAGTGTGATCAACAATTTTACTAACATTGTCTCTGGACAGTTTTTGACTTGACCCCATGGGAGTATTCATATGTTTAGCACTATCTAACCCAAAACATTTCACAAGGTTCTTAGCATACTTAGCCTCAGACAAGAAAATTCCATTTTAAACTGTTTGATCTGCAGTCTTAAGAAAAAAGATAACTCACCTTCCATGCTCATTTCAAAGGTGGTAGACATGCTCTTCAAAAAATCTCTGAGCAGTTTATCACAGTTTGAACCAAACACAATGTCATCAACATAGATATGAGCAATTAATATCTTGTGATTGCTTTTCAGAAAGAACAAAGTTTTATCTACTTCACCACGTTTAAAATTCATTTAAAGGAGAGGTTGAGTAAACCTCTCATACCAGGCTTTAGGAGCTTGTTTAAGTCCATAGATGGCAATTTTAATTTGAAAACGTAGTGAGGTTTATGATGATCTTTAAAACCACTAGGATGCTCAACATATGCTTCCTCATTTAAAACACCATTTAAGAGATGGAGGAACTCGATAATCGAAAGGTGGAGCATATGGTCATCATAAATCAATGGGACCCGATAGCTTAGAGGAGTGGTGTATGAATTAGAGTAATCAGGAGTTTGGATATAAGGGTCATCATATGGCAAACTAGCTCGGTAGTTTGCCATCTTCAGTCGAATTAATCTCGAATCTTCAAAGATGCGGGTTAAGGTTTTCAATGTAGCTACAAATCACAACACTCAACAAACAAGATTAAACGTACCGACAAGAAATAAGAAAATTCAAATTATACAATAAACGAACATGAAAAGCAAACACAAAAATGGGCGAACTTTAGCCTTCCCCGGCAACGACGCCAAAAACCGATCAAAAATTTCTTAGCACTCTAATTTGAAATTAGTTTTGAGAAATCATCTCCCCAATAATACGGAGTTGATTGTAGAGCGGTAAGTTGAACCTGAGTCGTTTTTCTCGAGGAAGGCTAATCGAAGGCTATTTCGCATTTGGTTTCCGTGAAGTAAGATAAAACTAAACTAACTATGCTAAATAAAGTGTAATTCACTTTGGTTTGGGTTTTTGAAAGCTAATAAACTAAGACAAGAATTAAAAGTGATTTAAATGAAAATAATAAAAAATGAGAGTTTAGAGTTTTTGGTTCATCTCCACGATCAATCGGTTTTTTCCGAGTACTTAATCCATGATTCGGGGTTGTCAGTCCCAAATGTTGATCAAGTATTGGGGTCTTCAATCTCAATTCTCGGGTTTGTCAATCTCGAGTCTCAACAAACTCTGATTAATGGCTCTAAACAAACCTAGACCCTAAACCTATAATTTCTAAACTAGTTGCATCAATTGAAAATTAAAATAATTAAAACTTGAATATCTGTGAAGTTTGAATACAATAACATCATTTTAAAGTTTGAAATAAAATAAGGAGTGAAAAGTGCCTTGAAAGCTACAAGCATAAGACAACAACAAACTATGAATCTAGATATGATTTCTAATGAAAATTAAGAAATTTTCTAATTTGGCAAAAAGCTTGAAGAACTCATAAGAGCTTCAATGGAGTTTTGCCAAAAATAGTAAATGATGAACATGAAGAACATGAAATGAAGAACAAACTCAACAACATAAGATAATCTTAGACATTTTAGGAATCATTAATCTACAAAAATAATTAAAGAAAACAACAATAATTAATAACTACAAAGCAAGAAATCAAGAGGAATGAATCATCATTACCAAACCAAAAAATGCAAGAACCAAATCTCCAAGAGGTGTCAAGTCTTGAAGAATATCCACACCAAATTACACTATAATTATATTGATGATTGAAACTAAACTAAAAATCTAAATCTAAGAAAATGGAAAATGGGTTTTGAAGATGGGGACTTTGTCAAGGTCCCCAACTAGCCAAAATGAGGATCTCCCTGGTGGATAATGGGTGGGAAGCATATATAGGTCGATCAAGGGCAAAATGGTCTTTTTTTCCCCAA
Organism: Phtheirospermum japonicum; assembly: GCA_014905375.1. NCBI lineage: Eukaryota > Viridiplantae > Streptophyta > Magnoliopsida > Lamiales > Orobanchaceae > Phtheirospermum > Phtheirospermum japonicum. The sequence goes on along the minus strand of BMAC01000299.1, from coordinate 717,205 downwards.
AATCACACAACCTCAGCGTTGCAGTTGATCCGATGGTGGTAGCCGATTGACTTCTTAGTTACAGCATTTCGAAACCCTCAGTCAGTCAGTCGATCAATTTCCGTGGTCGATAGGCAAAAAAATACATGGAATCAGCCATCGGTGTCTTCATATGAAATTTAGCCTTTCCTCTTGGATTTCATTTTGCGTTTTATTTGTGTCAATTAAAATTTTCTCCCGAGAGTTATTGGCTCTGCCCCAAAACCTGCCACAAGCGAGGCCATGGTGCACTGTCTTCACTTAAAGCTTCTTTTTACCATTCTTAGCCTCATCATTTGGTATCGTTGTAAACACAACGGTTTTAGATCTTTCTCTCAGATTTCCAATGATATAAGGTGGAGGCAAATGGCACTGGTGGTTTTAGAGTTATGCTTGTATTACGACAACTGATATATCCACCTAGCGAATGCGTTAGGGGACAATGAGTCATCTTTTGACCTCGTCCCGGATCCACTTTGACCAAAGTTGACCTTCAAAACAAAAACTAATAAAATAAAAAGTAAAACCTAAGAGAGTATAAGAAAAACTACTAAAAACAAAGAAAACACTACAAAACCTAAAATGATACAAAATATGTCAAGTGGACTCCAAAATCACATAAATACAAGCAAACCACGCACAAATGAGCCTAAAAAATATCGTAAAAAAATGTACAAAAATGTGCAAATAACTTGGGCTCTACAGTGGACACAAAACAAGAATTTTTGGTTAGTGAACAGCATGAAGCCATACATACAAGTTTTACCATCTCCTTGAAATTGATCTGCTTCTTCCGTGTGCTTCTTTTGTTCAAGGACCCAATGACTTGAGACGTAGGATGACTCCTCTGTATCTTAGAGGGAATATCTCTATCAAGTGGGTCAGAGGTTGCTGCATCAATATGATCCTCTTCAGACTCAATGGTTTCACCATCAGCATCTACATGAATCTGCGATGTTGGTTCAGGTGTTGTAGCACTTTCAGTAACAGTAGGTGTAGTTTCAGAGGATTCCCTTGGAGTGAGTGAGGGAAAAGACTGTGAACTCCGAACCAGATCAACCACATCATCCTCAACAGAACTTCCAGAGATAGTTGCTAGTTCATCAAACCTGACATTCACAAACTCAAGCATGGCACGAGTTCTAAGATTAAAAATCCTATAGGCATGACTGTTCACTGAATATCCCAAAAAGACACACTTGTCACTTTTAAAATCAAACTTGGATAAGTAATATCTATCATTAAGCACATAGCATATACAACCAAAAAATGAAAATACTTCAGATTTGGTTTCTTTCCAACAAGAATTTCGTAGGGTGTTTTACAGGCACCTACCCTAAAGTAGACTCAGTTTGAAATATGACACGCAGTATTAAGAGCTTCAACCCAAAATATTTTTGATAGATTTTTAGAAATCAACATGGTTTGATCATGGATTCAATATATAGGATCTCGTCAAGTTTGGTCGTGCCCATGTTGAGTTTCTTTAGGGTTAGTAGAGAAGTTGAGAGTTCTGACCTTGCTCTATCTAGTTCTTCTTCACATTTGGTTAGAGGAGCCTCTAGACGTAAGACAACAATTTGTTGTTCTTTATCCGTGTGTGCCACTCTCATTTTCCTTAGTGAGAATCTTGACTTTTTGAACAAGTTTGCACCAATATTCATAGAGTTCTTCGTAGGCGGCACCAAAGTCTTCATTATCATCTGTCTCTTTAATGGTGAACGAGTTAAGACACCAAATATCATTCACATTGTCAGTGTCATCTGATCGAAGATTTCTTATCACTCTAAGAAATCGTCTCCGCAATAGTACGGAGTCTAATGTAGAGCGGTAAGCTTTCCCGAGTCGTGTCTCTCGAAGATAGATATTATTGGAGATCGGTATTTTTACTTACTCTCTTGTTAATCATAATTACACTAATCTACACTAGGAAAGCATTAAGTCATTGGTTTGGTTTGAGATTTGTGCTAAGGCTTGAATTGAAATGAAAACTTGGAAACACTAACTAATGCAAAGGTTAAAGAGAATTAAAAGCTTGCTTGAAAGTACTAATTCTAATGGCATTAATTAAACACTAATTAAAAACCTTAAATAAATTAAAAACTATTAAACCTAAGAAAGCTTGTAAATTGAAAGAGAACATGGAGGGAAAAATAAAACTTGAAACTTAAAAGAAGTCAAAGAGCATTAAATGGGAAAATGCCAAATTAATTAAAGAAGAATGTTCCAAACATCTTTTAGAGGCCAAATGTTTGTTTACACATAAAGGGTAAAAAGCTTCAAAACTATGTTACAATGGAGTTTTGCAAAAAAGAAAATCAACAAGCTAGAAAATAAAAAAGGGAAATTAAAATGCAATGAAAACAATACAAACTACAAATGTAACAACCAACATAAAAGAAATTGAAACAACACAAGATTAACACACAATATGAAGGGGAAAGACTACTACCAATATTACTCCAAACAAGTGCTTCGAAGTCTAGCTTACAATCATCAAAATACAAAAACAACTTCAACAAAACAAGAACCACAAATGAGGGAGGCGTCACCTTCTCCAACACTTGCTAAGAACAACTAACTAACTAAACTAAACTAAGCTAAGGATTATCAACTAGGGTTTATTATGCAAGGAATGGTAAAATGGCTTGGAGGAGATGGAACAAGTCCAAAACCACCAAGAAAATCACTAGGGTTCATGACACTGAATATTATCCAAATCCTTGGTGCTGTTTTGATTTCGGTGTTTGGACTTGACACTTGTGGGAGTCACATCCCTTCTTTGGAACCTGTTTGTGGATTGACCCAATGGTCTTGAAGTGGAAGGATATGATGAGGGTTTGATGTCCCGATTGAAAGGCTTCCTCTAGTTATTCTTCTTCTTTAGAAAGTCGAACTTTATAGTGATGAGAGTAATTCCATCCTCATCCAACTCAGCAGTCTCAGCTTCATGAGCAAGGGCTGCAAGATCAATGTTTTCATCTTCAATGGCAGGAGCAGAGATTAGAGCAATACTTCTCCCTTTTGGTTGTTTGATCTTGAGTTCCATCATTTACGTTTTCATAGATCCAACGAGTTCGTCAAAACTCTTGGTGAAAGTGTCTTTGGCTTCTTCAATGGCCGTAATTTTCATGTTGAACTTTTCAGTCACAGAGCGCAAGAATTTGTTCACAAGCCTTTCATTAGAGATAGAGTAAATAGTGATTGGCATTCGTTTGCGATATCAAGGAGTTTGACACTGTATCCAATGATGGTTTCATTTTCTTCCATTCTCAGCACTTCAAACTAAGTTACAAGCATTCATAGTTTTGTTCATTGTACTCCTTTTGAACCTTCACAGAAGAGTTGTAAGGTGTCCCATGCTTCTTTTGCAGTCTAAAGATTTTAAATGGTTTTGAACAGCGAGACGTCTACAAAGCAGTAAAGAGCATTCAACGCTTTGGTGTTAGCATTAGAGACAGCAAGTTCCTCAGCCGTCCAATCGATATCAGTTTTTAGGACAATGTCTCCATCCAGATCTTCTAGCCTGGGAACCTCCTAGTCAACCAACATTGCACGCCACGATCTTTCATCCATAGTTTTGATGTAGGCACACATTATTACTTTCCAGATCGCATAGTTTGTCTCATCCAACACAGGAGGTTGGGTTGCAGTATTCATGACAGTATCCATCGTATACCTTTGAAAAAAATAGGATCAACACTTAGTAATGTCAAGTGATGGCTCTGGTACCAATTGAAGGTTTCAGATACTTGCATAAATCTAAACGAAATACAGATGTTAGTTACGGTATTGAAACAAACATACTAACACATATGTATATCTGAGAAAAACTGTATAAGAACACATGTAAATAATTTTTGTCTATGAGTTAAATAAACTCATAGAGCGTGACCTTAGGCCAGAAATAATATTACTATAAATTATTTTACAAATTATAAAATAATTGCATCTAGTAATATATAAAAAACTCCTTAATGAGCTAATCGTTTTAAACAGTTTTTTGATCGCTCGTAAAATCTTCAAGTTTGATCCAACACAATCTTGAAGAGCTCTCCAACAATGAGCAATGTCTTTCGTATGCTTTAGTGAAGTTTCTATTTTTCTCATTCTCACTCTCTACCTTTCATTAAAAGCCAAGTAAGATATATATACTCCAACTTCCTTAAAAGAGTCATAGTTTAATAAAACAAAGTTTAGATAAAAATCTTGAAATATTAAGTAGATAAGTACGAATAAAAGACTTACTAGAACTCTAATTATTTGCTAGATTAATCTACTAAATATTCTATCAAACTTAAGTGTTTAGAAGGACAAATAACACTTATTAACCAAAGCAATCGATAGGAAGAATAAAATTCATTAAACTAAATAATCGTCAGAAAGAAAATCCTATTACATGTATCATCAACAAGCGAAATATTTTTAATTCATTTTCTTACAAGCTGATACTAAGCGTGACCATGTGTTACATTGGCTATTAAATATGTTTAGGGTATGTGAATATCTGAAGTTCTGAATATAAAATCTTATATTCAGAATCTTAGGGTTTTCAGTGTAAATAGTATGAATTCTTGTTATTTAGAATATTTTTACTTTTAATTATAAATGTCAAATTATTTTTGAAAAATGGATAATAATGTATTATTATATTAAATTTTGATGTGAAATCATGTTTGAAAAGGTGAATGATATATTATAGGAATAGTTTACAGTGCCTTCAAGGCACCATACCTCCACCCCCTACTGCATTTACAATCTTAGATCTTTTAATATAAAAAAAACCTAAACTTGATCTAATGGTTACTATTGAGATCCATGAAGTGAGAAATGGTACCGTGAAGACACCGTAGAAGTTCCCTATATTATAATATTATATTTAATTATAAAAACTGTTAGTTAAATATTTAATTTTGAATTTTAAAATAAACGAGTATTGGATATTTGCAATACCAAATCTAGTATTACAAATGTTACGGTAAACAAAAGTAAGTTAATGTTTGTAGGCTTTCAAGTTGATTTTTCAAAAAAAATATTAAACAGGCAAAGTGATTGAAATTTTGCATGATTGTTAATATCGCGAGTCAAGTAAAATCGTACGATTTTATGATTTAAGATCATTAATAGTTGTATATTCAGAATCGTGAAAAATTATTTAAAAAATTGCAATTTTGTTCGGTCAAGCAGCTTTTTCTGTCACCCATAAAAGGGTCTTCTTCGAATCTCTTTTTTATTTTTAGTTTTTTTAAGACGCCGCTGATTTGTCTTCGGAAACTTCTTTTAAGTTTGAATTTGTTTCTGCCATTTCGAGGGTCAGGTTTGATTTCACAATAAATAAAGAAATAAGTTTTCTGGATAAATTAAACTTTGAAGTCAGTTGAAGATAATGTCATAATTTATATCTCAATTAAGGTTTAAAAAAAAGGCCACTTAATCATCGATTAAATCTTCCAAAAATATTGTAACCTCCACAATCAAGTATATAATGGGAAAACAACAATACTCACTCCTATCCTTTTAAATTCGTTTTAGACAATAAATTTTATTTCAAATTAATTTTCGTTTTAAATTTTTTTATCATTTTTTCTTTAACTTTATCCCCGCTAATCTAAATAAATCAAAACAAATTTATGATATTACGAGTAAAGTTAGAAGATATATTAATTAGAAACTAATTAGAAATATTATCAATTGATAAGGTTGTATTAATCTAAATTTTATATTATTTAATTTTAATATAAACTATAAAATGACAAATGATTTTTAACAATTCAAGCGTAAAATGAGAAAAATTAACATAAATACTCGCATATACTGTGTTATTTCCCTTTTTGATTTTGCCATCTCCACGGCAAACCAAATTTGACTCGCCATATCAAATGAAAAGTCGTTTAATGCTTGTTTACTAAATTGAGTAACAATAAGTCTCCAAGAAGTTTATTTCTAGAAAGTTTAGATAAGAAAATAGGTTGATTAAAAAGTTACCCTACAGTTTCTGTTGAGTGGCTCGTCGTCCGGTACCCGCTGTTTTTAACGAAACGTAAGCGTCATTTACTTTTCGAACTTGGTTATCGGCCCGGACAACAATCAATTGGTTGTCTGTAATTAGCTGAAGCCTCGTGAGCCCTGCCTTGAATCCGCAACTGCAGTTTCGACGATGCAACATATTCGCTTAACTCCAGCCCAGCAACTCAGGGCTGGCCCGATGGACTGCCGAACAGGTGGTCCCCGTTGCCGCTCTCCGATTGCCTGGATGCTGTCCACTCCTATGATTCACCGGAAAAAGGAATTACGAATACCATACTTATTGCTAACATTAACTAATTAAGCAATACTCAATAATTAATCAATTAGTATAAAAAAACCCCCTTGATTAATAATGGAATGTCGTCGTCGTTGTCAATTTAGTTTCCGGCGAGAATCGAATAAGAAACCTCAAGGGTGTCGGCTCTGGGATCCTGACCCTTGTTTACATCAAACCGGCGACACGAAGACAGCGTTGGGATGAAAGCCCAGTCTCACCGCCGTGCCTCGTGCCTGTGACCGGTTCAGACGATGACCGAAGCCTAGCAGGAACACAATTTTCCACCGGAGACAAAAATAGATCCGTAGCTTACAGAGAACGAGGAGAGGGGAAAAACAAGGGCTGAAGATCTGTAGATTCTGAGAATCGAAGGGTACAAAGAACAGAGAGTCCAATTGCTGTTTTTCATCGCTACACAGAGAAGGTTCGGCTCCCCCTTTTAATCTCCTGGACAAGCCCGTAGGGTTAGGAAAAGGAAGCGGATATACGCACCCAAAAACTTATGCGTTGACCCTGATTGATAAGAATACCTCAAAACTTTTAAAATGCATTTTTTTTTTACTAAGTTAACCCCACAAACACCCAATTTTACCCCCATATAATATAATAATAAAGAAAATAAAATAAAAAGAATAATAATAAAATGAAAAGGAAAAGAAAAGGAAAGAAAGGAGAAAGAGAGCGGGAAAGAAGAAAGAAAAACGCAGAGAAGAAAAAGAGAGGAAAAAATTGTTTTGAAAAATCCACATAATTTACTGAGAGGAAGAATGGAATGGGGTGAGCCATCAAACGCAAGGGTAAGTTTCTTATTTGGTTTGATTCAATTATTTAGGTTAGGGTTTAAAGTTTTGAAGGAATTTATCGTGTTCGACTCTGGTTCTTAGAACAATAGCCATCTTTTCGGCCAAAGATTTTGAACATATAGCCTGTGTCCATTTGAAACAATCGAACAATTTATGCCATAAAAGCTAAAAATGAAGACATTCGAAAATTATAGTCGAACACTGCCAATTTGCTTGAACTAAAATTTCGAACATAATGCTTATGTTTGGTTTTTATTTTCGAAAAAAGTGACTCTGTTCGAAAATTATAGTCAAACACTTCCAATTTGTTCGAACTATAACTTCGAACATAATGCTTATGTGTGGTTATCTTTTTCGAACACAACAGAAAGTACAGGCACGCTTGAATCACCGAAACTGAAATTAAACATGCATTTTGGAATTAATGATACAGGAAAAATATATATCATAGTAGCTAGTACTAATAAATAAATATGCATCCAGTGTATTTCCCTTGCATGTCACAAACAGTGGTGCAACGATGGAGGAGTCGGGAAGAAGACCTCGCGGAAGACTATCTCACTGTGGAAGATGCATACAAAGCCTTAGGATGATGGGATAGGGATAGTGATGAAGTTTGAGCCATCCAGTGGTAGACTTAAGGGTCGAGGAATGTTCAGTAGTTTAGCAATGCTTGATGAATTGTGTTTTGGATGTTCGAACTTGTGTTTTGGATGTTCATTAATTTCTTGTTTTGTTTAGTAGCTTAACTTGTGTTTTGTTGAATTGTTTCTTATTTTGTTGGATTGTTAACTTGTTTCGAACTTGTTTTGTTGGATTGTTAACTTGTTTTGTAGGATTGTTAATCGTGTTTTGGAATTTTGGTGTTTTTTACCTTGTGTTTTGGATGTTATTGGACCCAACAGAGAGGCGTTCGAATCTCAAGTTCGAACATAATGCACATGTTCAGAATTATTTTTCGAACATATGTAATATGTTCAGTTGCTATTTTTGAACATATTGTGTTCGAATCTAATAGTCGATTATTTTTAAATTACCATTACTATTCTCGGTTGACATTGTCTTCAATTCCTTGAAAAAAAGTGTTCGAAAATAATTATATAACAAACAAATTATGTTCGAAAAAAAGTATCGAACAATTGAAAAATGTTCGAATAATAAGTTCGAACATTATGGACATGTACACAATGTTCGGTCATAACTTTCGAACATACATCAATTGTTCATTAAAACCAGATCGAACATATTTGCGATTTTCAGTCCAATAAATAGTAATACACCAAAAAAAAAAAAGAGAAAGAGAAAGAAAAAGGAATAAAACAGATTAGATGTCAAGAATACTAACATTATTCATCTTGTTCGTATCAATATCCTCAATTTTTACAGGTTTTAATGTGAACTTTTGTTAGGTATTGAGAAAGGTTTTGGGATGAAGAATAGATACGAGATTATGTTTTTGTTTTATAATAATTATATGTATATGTGTGTGTATATATATATATATATATATATATATATATATATATATATATATATATATATATATATATATATATATAAAATTGTATAAATTTTATTTTTTTAATTTTAATTATATATTGTGAGTAAGGTTAATTGTCTTTTCATTTAGGGTTAATTTTGTCTAAAATATATTGGAGTCAACTCATAAGTTTTGGGGTTTGTATATCCGCGCCCTTGGAAAAAACCAAACAGAAAGGGGGCTCGGTTAACCATCAAAGAAAGAAAAGAGGAACGACCCAGATTAGACCGAGTCAAACACGGGTATTGACCTTCCAGGTGGGTCGATTTGGGTTGGGCTTTTGTGGGCCCGGTAGAGAAAGTGGTTTGCCCTTCTTGGAGGTCATTTGGGCTGACTCCAACATTCTCCACCTTGGCTTAAATTTTACGTGTCAATCCCGGTTTGCTGCTAGAAACCAAAAGGATTCTCATCATCGCCGTCCCGGTACCTGCACAAATAAAGAATTTCAACGACAAAGTTAGCACAGATAGCAAGAAAGAAAAAACTAAAGCATCCCACTTACCACCACGGCCTAATCAGTCGTGTCAAAGTTCAAAATGTTCAAACACGTTCGTAATTTGCTTGCAGATAAACACTTAGTGTTCATATCAGTCGGGTTATACTCAGACGGAATTTTCTCAAGATCTATAATATGATCAACAACAATATCACGAATTAAATGAAGACGCACATCTAAATGCTTAGTACGATCATGAAAAACAAGATTCTTGCAAAGTTGAGATGCCGCTTGATTGTCAGAAAATAACACAACATTACCGTCTAAAACACCTATTTCAGACAAGAGGCTCTTTAACCAAATAGCTTCTTTAAATGAATCACGTATAACAATATATTCAGCTTCAGTCGTAGATAAAGTAACAATAGGTTGCAACTGAGACTTCCAACTAATACAAGAGCCACACAAAGTAAACACATACGAGGTTATGGATTTTCGACTATCTCTATCATTTGCACAATTAGAATCAACATAACCTTTGAGTAAAACACCATCAGGCGATTTTCAAAATCTCAAACCAAAACTCACAGAGAATTTCAAATAATGTAATAACAATTTCAAAGCTTCCCAATGGAGTCTACCAGGATTAGACATGTATCTACTCAGACAAATAAAAGCATAACCAATGTCAGGCCTAGTACTAACTATGAGATACATCACAAAACTAATAACATTTGAATATGACACGTTTTTCATAGCATCGATTTCAGTTTCAGTCTTAGAGGACTGAGACTTACTTAGCACAATATTTAGAGTAAGCGGAACTTCAGTAGGATCCGCATCAATCATGGAAAACTTACTCAAAATCATTTCAACATAGGAATTTGATTTAAGAATATTGAACAAATATCCTATCCCTAACAATGTTCATGCCTAAAATGCATTTTTCATCACCCATAATTCTCATATCAAACATATCAGATAGACAATTTTGAACATGCTCAACAGACTTGATGCAAGGACTCACAAGTACCATGTCATCAACATAAATGAGCAAGAAAATGGGAACATTTGCAGATTCTTTAAAGTAAAGGCAATGATCATACGAGATACGTTTAAACGGTAAAGAAAGCATACAAGCATCAAACTTTTTGTTCCACTGTCTAGGAGATTACTTCAATCCATACAATGACTTTTAAGCAAGAAAATAAAACCAGAGTTCATTCTTTCAATAAAACCTTCCAGTTGCCTCACAAAAATTTTCTCATCAAATTCACCATGCTAGAAAGCAGTTTTAACATCTGTTTGTTTCAACTCCGATTCAAATTGGGCAACTAGTGCAAGTATAATACGCAGAGTGGTGAATTTAACAACCAGAGCAAAAAATTATAATCTACCCCCTCTTTTTGAGTAAACCCCTTAGCGACAAGTCTATACTTAAATCTAACCCCTTCATTCTCATGCTTGACCTTGTACAACTACTTACAATCTACGACATGACAATCATCTGGTTTAGGCACAAGGGTCCACGTTTGGTTAATATGCGAAGAGTTCATTTCATCATTTCTAGCATCTAGCCATGTACGAGAGTTCATGGATTTCAAGGCTTCATGATACATTTTCGGTTCACTACTATCAATAGATTCAAACACACTGAAATCATATGACGTCAGATGATAATCACGTAAAAGCACATATTTGGAATAATCCTTTTCTCCATATCTTTATCAAGTTGATAATCATCTAACACATGCATATCATACATATTTTCAACATTTTCAGTATGCACATCAGAGGTTTGAACGTTTTTGGAAGGTAAATTTCCAGAAACATCAACAGAGACATCAATGGGCACATTTTCAGTTTCAACAGGCATATTTTGAGAATCATCAAACTTATTAACATGCATAGGATCCACCTCACTTGGAGTCGAGTCAGGTTCATTAATAACAGGCACAGAAGCATGTAAACATGAAAATTCAAACTCATTGAAAATCACATCATGACTAATTAACACTTTAAAACCCGGTTCACTCCTAAGCCACAACCTATAACCCTTAACACCCTCCAGATAACCCAAGAAAACACATTTCACAGAATGAGGTTCAAGCTTATCAAGTTTTTGATGAACAAAAGCAGCACAACCAAAAATACATAAGTTTGAATAATCAATCTATTTTCCACGCCAGAAAACCTTAGGACATCTACTATTCAAAGGCACGGAGGGGGACCTATTAACCAAATGTATCCGTTAATAAGGCCTCGCCCTAAAACCTTTTTGAAAGTCCAGAAGTGAACAACATACATCTTACTCTTTCGAGTAGTGTACGGTTCATTCATTCCGCAACCCCATTTTGTTGTGGGGTATACGAAACTGTCCAATGCCTTTGAATGACGGACTCGGCACAAAGTTTATCAAAAGAGTTATTACAAAATTAAGTCTGTTATCTGTCCTAAGAAATTTGATCCGTTTCCCAGTTTGATTAAACGTCAGATTTATTTTTCAAAAGAAACATAAAGACTTTTCTTGAAAAATTATCGATCATAGACAGAAAGTATCTATAAACACCTTGTGTGGGATCTTTAGCCGGACCCCACGCACCAGCATGCACATACTCAAGAATATCACGACAGGCATAAATTATTGGGGAAGGAGAAACAGGGAACTGAACAGGTTGTTGTTTACCATACACACAAGTATCACAGAAGGGCATACAAGAAACTTTATCCTTACCAAAACAACCTTTTTTATGTAAAATTCCTAACCCCTTACTACTCATGTGTCCAAGACATTTATCCACAAATCAGTATGATCAACATGCACGAAATTTGCAAAATTTGGCATAGATCTCAAATCAACAATGCAAACATACAAGTTTCGCCGCTTTTCAGCTTCGAAAACAATAAGAGAGCCCTTCATGATTTTCATAACATCCTTACCCCACCTACTGTCATGAATTTGGGGGTTTTGTCCTCGCAGGAAGGAAAGGGGGAGAAATTAAGGTTTGTAAATTTTGAGACCGATTCGAAAGGTGAAGAGATGATATCCACAAGTTGTGAATCGGGGCAGACCAAAGCAGATGGGTTGGATACTCTAGTTAAACGAGAAGCATTGGGCTGGTGCAAGGAGTTAACAAATGGGCCGGATGATAATTCTTAAGATTCGGACTTATGTTAACATTAGTGCATTATGGCATAAATACCCTTTTAATTATAGTTATACAAGTGTCATGTTTTAATTGGTCCATGGTTTCCTTAAAGGGTGGATCAAGCTTGGATGTGTTGTCAACACCCCCCCCCCCCCCCCCCCTGATATTTATGTATGACGTGAAGCATGAAAATAAACAAGCAAGGATTACATTCCATTTCTATCTTCTTCCTCAAGCATTCTCCTACCTTCTTTCTCAAACCAGTAACAAATTATCCAGAAGAAAATTATAATAATTCCAGAAAAAAATTACCAATTAATCCAAAACATAACAATTTGTAATCAGAGCCTTCGATCCTCCTGAATGGAAGAAATCACTCGTTTCAGGGACTTGCAGGAAGCCCAGAAGCGCTTGGATCAAATTCTCCAAACAGAAGCTACAAAAATAGAAGCAACAAAGATGAAAAATACAGGAACAAATCAATGGTATCAATACTGACATGACAAACAAATTTGATCATCTTTCTCAAACCCTAGCATCCATTCATCTATAGCTGCTTAACCTAGACAAAGGGTCCAAACAGAATGAAGAGGGTTCAATCCTAGGGGACCCTGGCCCAGGCTGGTCCTCTTCTTAATCAAGTCCTAAGCAACAATTCACAGTTAACAGGATGATTCAAGATCACTCTCCCACCAGCATCATCAGTCCATTACCCAAGCTGGATTTTCCCAGATTTGATGGATCCCATCCTAGATCATGGATCCTGAAATGCCATGGATATTTCAAGCTTATACCTAATATTCCTAACAACCAGAAGGTAACCCTAGCCTCTATGCATTTTGAAGGTAAGGCTGCACAGTGGTATCTGCAGTTTTCTATGAAACAGTTTGATCTCACCTGGCCTCAATTCCTAGAAGTTGTTTCAGCTAGATTTAAAGAGATAAAAGAGTCAAAAGTCATTGTTGAGTTTAACAAATTGAGACACACAGTCATATGCAGAATATGTGGAAAAATTTGAAGAATTAATGGAACCTATTCAAAAGATTATTTCATTTCCAGTTTCATCAGTGGGTTGAGTGAGGAGTTGCAGGCATTTATGCAGATGTTTGAGCCCAGGACCTTACAACAAGCCATTGAACTTAGGCAGAGACAGTTACATACCCTGGAGGCATTAACCAAGAGGTTCAGAACACCATCCAAACCTAATACCCCTTTCAACCTTAAGAGGGGTGACACCCGTATTGTCCCAAAACCACCTCAGAATATCACTAAACCACAATTCAAACTTCTTACTGCATCTGAAATGGCAGCCAGAAGAGACTAGGGGCTTTTCTACAACTGTGATGAGCCATTCTCAAATGGGCACAGATGTAGAAATAGGATTTCTTATATGGTCATGACTGAGGAGGAGGAATTGCATTATATGCATGAAGGTGTTGAGAAACAAGATAGCTCTGAATCTATGGAAGAGATCCAAATGACTTTAAACTTAATATCTGGTGAAGGGGGAGTGACCACTATGAGGCTTGATGGTTCTGTGGATGGTGAGAGACTGCACATTCTCATTGATACAGGGAGCACTTTGAGTTTTATTCAAGAATCCACAGCCAGGAGGTTGGGCTGTAACCTAGAGAAAGCCAAACCTATCTTGGTCAAGGTTGCAAATGGCCAAAGGATGATCAGTTCTAACAGGGTGAATGGTTTCAAGTGGAAGATGCAAGGGCACTCTTTCTCACCAAGAATCTTATCTAATGAAGGTTGTGATTTGATATTAGGAGGGGATTGGTTGAAGTCTTTCACTCCCATTGAGTTTGACTATGATCAGATGACTTTCACTGTCACTCTCATGGGAAAAATGGTTAAAACCCAAGCTATTACTACCCCTACTGAGTGCCAACTAATTTCTGGTCCTACCCTTTTCAAAATGGCTCATCAGGAGGTACCTACTCAGATTGAGGAGATGTTCTGGATTAAGGTGAAACCTGATATATAGCACAGTGAGGACAAGCTAGAGGACTTATTGCTAGAATTTCAGAATGTTTTTGAGTAAACCAAGGGATTACCACCTGTCAGGGGAGTTGACATCAAATTGTGCTGAAGGAAGGCAGTAACACTAAGCACCAATTTCCCTATAGAGTATCTCACAGCCAAAAGAATGAAATTGAAGGAATTGTGAAGGAATTACTAGAATCTGGAGTCATTCAGCATAGTAATAGCTCTTTTGCCTCCCCAATGCTGTTATCAAGAAAAAAGATGCTACATGGAGGATGTGTGTGGGTTATAGATATCTCAAAAGTTTAACTATCAAGCATGATTACCCAATTCCTGTTATTGATGAATTATTAGATGAGCTACAGGGAGCTGAACATTTCTCAAAAATTGAGTTAAGGTCAGGTTACTTTCAAATACTAATGAGGCCTGAAGACAGATATCTTACTGCCTTCAACACTCATAATGGGCAGTATGAGTTTTTAGTTATGCCTTTTGGACTTTGTAATGCCCCAACTACTTTCCAATCATTGATGAACCAGGTTTTTCAGCCTACGTTGAGGAAGTCAGTTTTAGTCTTTTTTGATGATATTCTGATCTACAGTAAGAGCAAGGAGGATCACTATAAGGATGTGAGAGCAGTTTTGTTCTTACTCAGGAAACATTCACTTTTTGCAAAAAGAAAAAAAAAAGAAGAAGAGTAAATGTCAGTTTGGACAAGAGAAGATTGAATATTTTGGCCACATAATATCTAAGGAGGGGGTTGCTACTGACCCTGGTAAGATTAACAGCATGGTGAATTGGCCTAAACCAACTAACATTAAGCAACTCAGAGGATTCTTAGGTCTTACAGGTTACTATAGGAGATTTATACAAGGCTATGGATTGATGAGTAAACCCTTAACCAATTTACTCAAGAAAGGGGGATTCATGTGGTCTAGAGAGGCTGAGGTTGCTTTCAACCTTCTTAAGGAGGCTATGGTTACAGCACCTGTATTAGCTCTCCCAGCTTTTTCAAAACCACTCATCTTGGAGACAGATGCCAGTGGCACTGGTCTAGGGGCTGTTCTAATGCAGGAAGGGAGGCCTATAGCTTATATGAGCAAAGCTTTATGTATGAAGAATCAGGGGTTGTCCATCTATGAAAAGGAGTTTATGGTTGTACTGATGGCAATTCAGGAGTGGAGGCATTACCTACAGGGGTATAAGTTCATCATTAAGACAGATCAGCAAGCACTTAAGCACCTACTGGATCAGAGGATCATGAACCCAATGCAACAGAAATAGATAACCAAGTTATTAGGGTTTAACTATGAGATACAATATAAAAAGGGGGTGGAGAACAAGGTGGTTGATGCCCTATCCAGGAAGGGTCATTCTGAAGAACTTAACTTAGCTATATCATTGGTCACACCAACATGGGTACATCAAGTGACTGACATCTATGAAGGGGATCCATTCTTTACCAAAATCTTGTTATCAAGATCACTGGACCCACAGTCATACCTAGAGTTTGAAGTAAAGAGTGGAATAGTTAAGTACAAAGGGAGGATAGGAGTGGGGAACAACACCAAGATCCAGAGTACCATCCTTGCTGAGATGCATAACTCTGCCTATGGGGGACATTCTGGTATTCTAGGCACCTACAAAAGAACTAGTAGGGTGTTTTATTGGCCCCAACTGAAGAAATAAATTGAGACTTGGGTCAAGCACTGTGATGTGTGTGCTAGGAGCAAGCCTGAGGGAGGTGCCTACCCTGGCCTACTACATCCCCTACCCATTCCCCATCAAGCATGGACTCACATTTTTATGGATTTTGTGGAAGGGTTACCCAAGTCATTTGGGAAAGATGTGATCCTAGTGGTGGTGGACAGGTTCACTAAGTATGGCCATTTCCTAGCATTATCTCACCCTTTTACAGCTATAACTGTAGCTAGGTTATTCTTAGATTTCATCTGTAAACTACATGGGCTACCATTGCATATAGTAACTGACAGGGATAAGGTGTTCACCAGTGCATTTTGGAGGGAGTTCATTAAAAAATCTGGCACTCAATTAAATTTCATCTCGGCCTATTATCCTCAAACAGATGGACAGACAGAAAGAGTGAATCAGTGTTTGGAAAACTATCTCAGGTTTATGGTTCAACATAATCCTAGAACCTGGACCAAGTGTTATCTTTGGCAGAGTATTGGTATAATACAACTACCACAACAGTCTCAAGACTACCCCATTTCATGCCCTATATGGCTATCAACCACCATCTACCTTTTTGGAAACACAAAATGTTACACACAACCAGGACACAACGGAGTTTGTTAAAGAAAGACAGAAATAAATTCAAGACCTCAAACAAAACCTACAGCAAGCCCAGCAACGTATGATGTTTTTTGCAGACAATGGGAGAAAAGAGAGGCATTTTGAACTCCGAGACTGGGTATATTTAAAACTCCAACCCTTTATAAAAAAATCAATTGTACTCCGAAAACACTTAAAGCTTTCAACAAAATTCTATAGACCATTCCAGATCCTAGAGAGAGTTGGAGAAGTAGCTTACCATTTGAGATTGTCAGAAAATGCCAAGATCCATCCGGTTTTCCACGTGTCTCTTCTGAAAAGGAAGCTCAGCCCCACCGTACTTCCCATTCCATGCTCTGAACTACCGGACACAAGCGAAAATGGAGAATTTTTTATTCACCCTGAAGAATCAATTGGTAAGAAATTAGAGCGAAGAAAAAGGGAGACAATACAACAATTTCTAATAAAATGGTGTAATAGTGGAGAGGGGAACTTAATCTGGGAAGATGAGAGTTTTCTGCGCAAGAAATTTCCAAAGTTTGATCCTTTGGGACAAGGATCTCAAAATGGGGAAGGTGTTGTCATGAGTTTGGGGGTTTCTTCCTCGCAGGAAGGAAAGGGGGAGAAATTAGGGTTTGGAAATTATGAGACCGATTCGAAAGGTGAAGAGATGATATCCACAAGTTGTGAATTGGGGCAGACCAAAGCAGATGGGTTGGATACTCTAGTTAAACGAGAAGCATTGGGCTGGTGCAAGGAGTTAACAAATGGGCCGGATGATAATTCTTAAGATTTGGACTTATGTTAACATTAGTGCATTATGGCATAAATACCCTTTTAATTCTAGTTGTACAAGTGTCATGTTTTAATTGGTCATGGTTTCCTTAAATGGTGGATCAAGCTTGGATGCTTTTGGTCCCCCCTTCTGATATTTATGTATGACGTGAAGCATGAAAATAAACAAGCAAGAATCGCATTCCATTTCTATCTTCTTTCTCAAGCATTCTCCTACCTTTTCTCTCAAATCAGTTACAAATTATCTAGAAGAAAATTACAATAATTCCAGAAAAATTTATTAATTAATCCAAAACATAACACCTACCTTCTAACCTATCATCCTCAAGTGCAACACAAGAAATCAGGTTATGACATAAATCAGGCACATGTTGCACATTTAAGCGTTAAAATATAACCGGTCAAAATTCAAGCAAACATCACCCAGACCAACAACATCGCATATTTTCTCATTCGCCATAGAAACTTGCCCATGCTTAACTTCTTTGTAATTCGAAAACAGATATTTATGAGGAGACATATGAAACGTGCATGCAGAATCAACAAGCCACTCATTATCACATAGATTAGAACGCACATAGTTCACATTATCATGCATTTCATCAAACTCAATAACCATATAAATATCACTCATGTATCATTACAAGACACCATATTCGCATGATCAGGTTGTTGTTTATTTTTCTTGGGGTGGGAACATTGCTTAATATAGTGATTAGGATCACCACAATTGTAGCACATACGACCACTTGGATGAGATTTAGACCTACTCTTTTGTTTGCCTTTCTTTTTAGAAAAATCTGGGTTATTTTGATTAGTGGAGGTCTGATTTTTTTGAAAATGATTTCTCGACCTTCCTCTAACAAAATTAACCTCACCATGACTAACTTACCTTATTTGCTTTTAAATCTGACTCTTTGATTTTTAAACCATTTATAACTGTATCGAGATTTACCTAATCTCTACCATACTTAATAATAGCATATTGAACATCATTATAAGAATTAGGAATAGCATTTAAAAGCACAATAGGGGAATAAACGTCAATATGTTTGTCACCAGCTTGCTTGATGTCCAAATCAATTTTTTTAAAAAAATCAAGATTACCATCAATATCTTTGGACAAATAAAGCTTAAACCTAAAAAAAGTTCAAGTAAAAACAGTTTACTTGGTAAAGACGTTTTAGTATAAAGCTCTTCCAATTTGTCCCAAAGTTCTTTAGCAGAATAAGATTTGCCACATTTAAGTAATGCACAGTTAGATAAATTCAAAAATATAAA
This sequence comes from Phtheirospermum japonicum, assembly GCA_014905375.1. Classification (NCBI taxonomy): domain Eukaryota; kingdom Viridiplantae; phylum Streptophyta; class Magnoliopsida; order Lamiales; family Orobanchaceae; genus Phtheirospermum; species Phtheirospermum japonicum. The sequence goes on along the minus strand of BMAC01000299.1, from coordinate 698,592 downwards.
CGAATACGCATATTCATCAATTTCAGATTTTTTCGCGACAGTGGTTCCAACAGTAAATGAAAAGTCAATCACTTTGAAAACTTTTATTGAACCAAAATACCTTTTATTTTCTGCTGCAAAATCTGAAAATCTCATTTTCTGTCAAACGGTGCCAAGTTAAAGATGAAAGAGATGTCATTTTTAAAACACGAAAGTTTTTGAGAAAATGACACAAATAAACATGAAGTTTTAGGAAAAATGTACAAAGCACAAAAACGAGGCAATCACAGATTTCAAAAGACAACATGCACAAAGCAAATTATGAACGAATCAGAATGACGAGCATACGCTGGATTTACAAGTAAATCATGGCTAATGCTTGTCAGTTCGATAACTAACTTATCGAAATAAGTCGATTACCGACCTTAGCACCAAATCGACAATCCACGTCCCTCCAGATCCTTTATAGCGCTAAGCGGCCCTGGCAAGAGAGTTTCACGTACGTGAATTATCGAAAGATTACGAAAGATCAATTAAACGAAAAACTAATTAACGAGATACGATAAACGACACTTAATCAATATAATATCAATGAGGGCACAAAGCAAAAATGTTCACTTAACCTAGAACTAACCTAAACTTACCAGTTAGATCCCAAATAGTTAAATCCGCTACAAGCGGTATTTACTCTATGAAAGTAAAAAACGGAGAGGATCAAGCCAATGTACCAGAGCGGGATCCCACATAGGGACCCCAATCCACCAGAGTGGTGGGCGACGAGCTCTCTGATACCACTATTGAGTGGCTCGCCATTTGGTACCCACTATTTTTAACGAAACAGAAGCATCATTTACTTTTCGAACTTGGTTATCAGCCCGGACAACAATCAAACGGTTGTTCGTAATTAGCCAAAGCCTCGTCAGCCCTGCCTTGAACCCGTAGCTGCAGTTTCAGCAATACAACACCTTCGCCTTACTCCAGCCTGCTCCAGCCCGGCAACTCAGGCCCGACCTGATGGACTACCGACACAGGTGGTCCCTATTGCTGCTCTCCGATTGCCTGGATGTTGTCCACCCCTACGATTCAACGGCAAAAGAAATTACGAATACAATACTTATTGCTAACATAAACTAGTTAATCAATACTCAATAATTAATCAATTAGTATAAGAAAACCCCCTTTATTTATGATCGAGGATTTCTTAGCACTCTAAGAAATCTTCTCCGCAATAGTATGAAGTCGATTGTAGAGCGGTAAGTTTTCCCGAGTCGTGTCTCTCGAGGATAGATATAATCATCGGTCGGTGTATTTAGTCACTCTCTTGTTAAGCTAAATTACACTACTCTAAACTAAGAAAGTATTAATCATTGGTTTGGTTTGAGTTTTGTGCTAAAGCTTGAATTTAAAAGGAGACTTTAATTAAAATGATGAAAATGAGGGTTTAGGGTGTTCGGTTCGTCTCCACGATTAATCAGTTTTTGCCGAGCACTCAATCCACGATTCGGGTTTGTCAATCCCAAATTATCAACCAAGTGTTGGGGTCGTCAATCCCAATTCTCGACAAGTTTCGATTAATAGTTCTAAATGAACTTAGACCCTAAACCCGTAATTACTAAACTAATTGCATCAAGTAAAGCTTACAATTAAAAGAGAATTCATGGAGGGAAAATCAAAGCATTTGAAATTGAGAAAAGTCAAAGGCTTTTAAATAGAACAAGACAAATTACCAAAGAAGAAAAGTTCATACATCTTTCAAGAGCCAAAAGTTTGTCTAACTAAAAGAGGTAAAAAGCTTGAAAATGAAAGCATCCATGGAGTTTGCAAGAAAAGAAGAACAACATAAGCAAAAACCAAACCACCAACATAACAATCTTAACCTAACAAGAACAACAACAACAATAACAACACAAGAAAGTAAGGGAAAGAAAACTACCAATTGCATTAAACTCAAAGCTTCAAATCTTCAAACAATAAGCACCACAAGTGAAGGAGGTGTCACCCACTCCAACACTTGCTTAATAACAACTAACTAAAACTAACTAACTAAGCTAAACTAGACTAACTACTAAGCTATCTAAAACTACATTAAACTAAGGATTATTGATTAGCACATATTTGTCCTTATTTTTGTTAGTATTTTAATACGTTTTTCTATTTGTTTTTGGTATAAGTTGGATGATTTAAGCTTAATTTCGTATTTTCATAGTTCCAGCTTATTTTACCGTGTTTTAATCGTAACTGATGCAATTTGGTGATATTTCGTTGTTTTTCACCTTACAGCTAAGTAACCGGAAGAGTTCAGCGCGTAATAGACGAAGTTCGATGTTCAAGAATAGGAGAACGGGCTTTCCGGTGAAACGAGTAGCAAAAGATAGAGAGAGACGGAGGCAGACGCGCAGTCGCGTCGACTGACGCGACCGTCGACGCGAGCCATGATCCGCGTCAGTCGACGCAGCGTCGACGCACCGTCGATGCGAGCCATGATCCGCGTCAGTCGACGCAGCTGTCGACGCAACTTGCTGAAGCATCGATGTCGACGCACCACGTCGACGCAGCACGTCGCATTGCTGAAGCGTCGATGTCGACCCACCCAGTCGACGCATCCGCCCAGCCGACGCGCACGCCCTGGCCGCACCGACGCCGAGCACTGGCACGTCAGTCGACGCACCGTCGACGCGACGGCCCAGAATCGGGATTTTAGGGTTTCTTATGCTCCAAGTCAAGGGAAATCTATTTAAACCCTTCTAAGTCCGTCCCAAAGACACATACCTCTCACCCATACTCTGAATATTTGATATTTTGGCTCGAGAACAACACCATCCACATCCCGATAACAACAATTGATCAAGATCGAAGATTCGAAGATCGCCAAGCTCCAACCGTCCGTTCGTGATCCGTTCTTCGACCGAGATCAATCACCTCTCCGGATTAGCTGGAGAATTTACTACGCTTTCTAGTTTAATAAGTACTCTAAACCCTTTATTTGTTTTCGTAGTTTAATTTATGCAATTAAGTAGTTGTTTTTCAATAATTGCTTTTGAATTTGTTTATGCTTAGAACCCTAGATACTTTTGGTATTGAATTCGTAATCTTTAGTTTAATTAATGTTTGGTTTTTATTCTTGTTAGTTAATTCATTTTGTTTGCATTACGTTCTTGATAATTGCTTGATTTTATGCTAGTTGATCTTGTTTAAAGTTCTTAGAATAATTTCTCTAGTTTATAAGTTCCAATTGCTGAATTAAATTACTTAGTTTAATTATAGTTCATGTGTTTTAAATTTCTAGATAATCAAAACAATCAACCCCCCCCCCCCCCCCTTTTTAGTATTAGTAATTGCGTTTGAACAAACTATTTGAGATTTCCGATTGTATGTTCCTCGAGAGACGACTCGAGTCAAGTTGCCAAACTACGCGCGACCCCGTTCTCTTGCGGGCAAGCTATTGATCTTTTGACAAATTTTCATAAGTAGGCAACACAAAAGCTTGAATCAAAATTTTGGCGCCGTTGCCGGGGAATTTACAAAGGTTTTCAAAAATATGTTTGTTCATTTTTATTTTTATTTTAGTCGTTTATTTGTATAATTATTCTCTCTAGTCGATACGTTTGATTTGTTGTTGAGTTCATGCAAGGTCGTAGATCGCTTAGGCTCGAACTTGCACCATTCATCGACAACGTTCATCGTCCGAATCAAGTGAGACCACCTCACTCACCCACAAGTGAATCGTCTGCCACGACTGATTTTATTTGTGATCCTGTTCCGGAAACGATGTTGCGACTAGACAACCAAGCCCACAACAACGAGGACGATCAGCCACCAAGGCATCCACCCGTGCAACAAAGAAATGGGTACGGGAGTGAGCCAACTCGTCCCGACGGACCAGTACAACCTCAAGCATACTGGGAAAATATTCAACGAAACGTGATGGACCAGAATGACGGCCAAAGAAGAGGAGATAATCGCTACCGCCACGTTCCGGACGACTATTCCGAGAGATCATACCATGGCGACGAGCGGGTCAATGAGTGGCTCGCAAATGACGATTACCATGAAGGAAAGAGTACGATAGAACTACGCGAGGCCAAATCACCAAGAAAGATACCAACGGGAGGCGCGCGAACCAAGACAAAGAGAGTTCACGACTCCTCAAGTGGGTCCCTATAGTTCTGCAATTGTGTTGGGTAGAACTGCGAGAGACTTCGAGTTGAAACCTCATATCATCAACAACCTCCCGACATTTCACGGCCTCGCCAACGAAGATCCTTTGACTTTCCTCAAGGAGTTTATGCTGAAGTTAGTAGGATTCCCTCTCCGGGACTTCATCACGAAGACCTTCAAATGGTGTGTTTTCCTAGCTGCATGAAGGACAAAGCCAAATCTTGGCTACTTTCACTAGAACCGAGATCTCTGGTCGACTGGCCCATGGTGAGCGACAAATTCATTAATCAGTATTACTCAGCACAGACGACGGGCCACATTAGGAGACAAATAGCCAACTTTGTCCAACAAGATGGGGAGTTGCTTCACGAGGCATGGGAACATTTCAAATCTTTATTGCAGGATTGCCCATATCATCACAACTCTCCGGGAATGGTGAATCAGTTGTTTTACGAAGGCCTTTTGGACTCTTATAAAAATAACGTCGAAATGGCGGCTGGAGGAGATTTTGGGTATTTGACAGTGACAGAAGCCAAGCAACTGTTTGAGAAGTTGAGCGAGAAATCGAGACAGACTAATTCTCGACCATGAACGTTTATGGCGAAAGAAGTCTCCGAGATGCCAAACAAGAGAGACATGAAGTTCGAAGAGATGGCCAAGGAGTTGGCCGCCCTAAGAGCAAAGGTGGCGAATATGGAATTATCAAAAAAGACTGTTGAGTTATGTGCACGATGTGGATTGCAAGGACATGTTGCGGGCGTGTGCACAACCGTGTTAGATAAAGTGGAAGAAACGGAGGTCAAAGCTATTCAAAATTTCCAACCTCAACCTCCAGCGGGAAACACATATCATCCAGGACCTCCCAATCATCCAAACTTCACATATGGCCCCAGACAAGCGCCTGCGCCTGTGCAAGCAAATTCAACTGTTAGTATGGCAACAAGATCAAGTAGTAGAGACTTTACGAAATCGAGAAGGACTCACACAATTAAATGCACAAGTGGATAAGCAAATAACGGTTCTCAATGCAAAATTCGAGTCAAGGTTGTGCAACAAGGTCATGAGCTTGTTAAGGTTGTGCAGCAAGGGCAGCGGCATTCGGATATGATTATAGGATAATTGTCCGCGACTGTAGCAACATTGTCGAAAGAGAAAAATAAATTTTCGAGCCAAACGGAACACGCCTCGGCTATTCATGTGCTGAGAAGTGGAAAGAAGGTCGATAATGGCCGAGAGTTAGAAAAAGAAGAAGGCACGGAGAAAGTTGAGACCCAACCGCAAGAAGATGCAACAAAACCGGCCAATCTTATGCATAAATCGACCAATCCATAAGTGCCGGGAGCATTAAAGATGAGGAAAAATTCAGCAACTGACCATCCAAAGAATTCGAATAGTTATGATCATGTTCCCTTTCCAAGTCGACTTCGTCCGGCGAAAGAAAACAAGAAGTTTATGGAGTTGTACAATTTACTGAAAAACGTGAACGTTAATCTCCCCTTACTAGATGTGATAAAGACGATGCCCGCATACGTTAAATTTTTCAAGGAGTTAGTCACGAGAGAACGGCGAATGGAGACGACACAACAAGTAGAATTAACCAAAGAGGTGAGTGCCATATGCAAGGGTCCGCTACCCAAAAAGGAGAAAGACCCGGGGAGTTTTTGCATAACTATTGCCTTAGGAAAGGGGCAAACGGCACGTGGAATGCTCGACCTTGGTGCAAGGATCAATTTGATTCTGTACTCACTATATAAAGAATTTGACCTTGGAACAATGAGGCCGACTACGATGCGACTACAAATGGCGGATCGATCAATTAGACAACCGCTTGGGATAGTTGAAGATGTATTAGTTCAAGTCGGCAAACTTGTAATTCCAGTTGATTTCGTCATACTTGATGTCGGTGAAGTTCCAAAAGAAGGCACGAAGCATACTATTCTGCTAGGTCGACCATTTATGTCCACCTCCCATACATTAATTGACGTGCACAAGGGGAAGATGACCTTATCCGTTTTGGGTGAGACAGTCATATTTTCGCTAAACAAAATCAACAACACTCCTACATTGTTCGTGAAAGACGAATGTTCTGCTGTTGATTTAGTAGGTTTTTGTGTGAGTGAACTCCTGAGCATTAGCACTATGAACGAGCTTGATGATGAGGATCGTAAGGATCACTTGGACAGGGGAGAGGCGTTTCGTAAGGATTGGATGACAAAGAAAAAGGAGTCGAATAAAGTTTTTAATATGAAGTTTCATGATGCGGAGTTCAAGGTTGGTCAACTAGTTCTCTATAATTCCGAACGTAAATTTGAACCGACCAATTTTAAGGCCGAATGGAGTGGCCCATTTATGATAACGGAAATGGATGAGTACGGAGTTGCCACTCTATACGATAAGAGTAAGAAGTCGAGATTCCAAGTCCATAAGCATCGAATCAAACCTTTCTACAAGGAACATGGGCTGAATCGCAATCGTGATAAAGAAAAATTAGTGGGGCCCCCTTGGGCTAAAAATTGATCGCATGGAATCACGTCGAGCATAGGACGTTAAATGTTGCGCTTCTTGGGAGGCAACCCAAGCGATAGTTAGTTTTCATTTTCTTTACCTTATTTTCTTTATTTTATTTCTGTTTTTATATTGTGTCAATTGCCGTGGTACGTTTATGTGTGTATTGATGTGCAGAAAATACGATAGAATCGCTTATTTTGGACAACTAACGGTTATAGCAGTAGCTCGCTACCGCAAGACCTTACCGCTATTTCCACTCGAGGCGTTAACAATGATGATCAACCACTGAACTTACCGTTAGCCACAATAATTAGGGATAACGACGATCTGCAATCCAGCCACTTACGACATTGAGCCGCAATTCGGCCATTTCAAATCCCAAAAGATGTGCCACCGGGCACTTGCGCGTGGCAATTGATCGCATTCGTATTTTGTTTTGTTTGTTTGTTTGTTCGTTTTTTAATAGGTTTGTTCAAGGACAAATCCAATCACGAGACTCTAGATAACGTCCAATTGCACGACTTCAATTGGAGATATTCGACCATCAATTTTCAGGGACGTTTTTCCAGTCCTATCGTCTTTTGACTTGTTTTTCTTTATATTTATGGCAACCAGGGGATTGCCGAATTTTTAAGAGGGGGGGTTGGTTAATGGATAGTTGAATATGATTGAAATTTGTGTGTAATTTTTAATTTTGTACGTGATTGTTTGCTATTTCTGCGGTAAATTGTGTTTGTATGGCATGCCTGTCGAAGTTAGCTATATATGATATGATGTTTTTGTCTTTGAGAGTGCATAAGTGCATAAATTTTTCAAAATTATTATTTATATATTGTAAAATGGTACTTGGACGCAAATGATTTTGCAAAACCTTAAAAGCAGCGTCAATTCAAAATTTTCCATGCAAAAAGCCAGTAAGTAGCCTGAGTGTTTATCATCTTTGCATGTACTTGAATGAGCTTTGAATTGAGATCTCTTCGAAACCGCTGTGTGTAGTTGACTTGGAAAATGAGGTTAAGGCACATAAAAACCCTATTCCGGCCATATCCATAAATTTTAGCCACTATAAATTCCGAATGAGCCAATCATAGCCAAATAATCCATTTCCTTTAGCCATGCGTGATTTTTGAGTCGACCCCTACAACCCATTAAAAGCGTGGGGTAGGAGTTAGTAATTTTTATTGGTTATTAGTGTTTTGGAGTTTTTATAAGGGATTTATGAATTTTTGTAATAAAGGATCACCATCCTTCAATAAAAAAAAAATAATAAAATAAAAAAAAAGAAAGAAGAAAAGACCCCATAAAACAGAATTAGAGGGGGATAAAAAAGAGAGAAAAAGAAAATAAGAAGGATGGTGGATTGTGTTAGTCATTGCCTACGCGTTAATGAAGGCTTGTTTATTATTATTTATTTATTTTATCAAGCCTAGTGTTTAGAAGGCATGAGTTGTGTAAGAAGCGTTTTATGAGCTTCAATTGTGATTGAATGGTTTGAGCTTCGAGTTGGTTTAGCGTTTCAAGTTGGGAAATAGCCTATGTTTAAAGGCTACGTTATGAGTGTTTAGTGAGGTTTTTATCTTTGAACGAGGTGAAGCGTATTGCTCCTTGATTAGAATAAGTTTGGTGAGTTATTGATCACGTTAGATCGTGAGTTAGCCACACGACTTATATATTCCATACCCGTCCATAAAGCCTTACATTACAACCCGAAAAGACCTTTTCTRATTCTTTGTTCGACAACACACTTAATTTACGATTGAGAAGAGATTGATTTTTGGTGCTTGTTTATTGTGCTTGTATTTGTATGAATTGAGCGTATACACGTCCTATGCAGCAATGCTCGAGTGCTTTTGAGCGTACACCCCTATATAGTTTCCTTTTGTGAGGATGCATGAATTCAATTTTGAAGCGACAATGTAATACGGGTGGAGTGTTTGAAGTTGCATTGCATGTACCTATATTTTCAAAATTATTTAAGTAGCATCGCACGACTCTTTGCTTGGACTGATTTTCATTTCTTGATGTACTTTGAATCTATCGTTCGTTCGAAAATGAACAAACCAATTATAAATAAAAAGGTCTTTTCAAAATTCTTGGGGTACTTAATAAACATATCTATTAATAAATCTACAATAGTTTCTTAGAATATTTTGGAGTTGAGTGGAAGAGAAATTTCAATTTTATTACATTATATTGGTCACTTCTACTAAAATATGTGATATTAATATAGGCGTTCATGGATTGGGTATTCGGTCCATGAGTATTTTTTAATCCGAACTGGTAGAACCGGTTCGATAAAAACTCGAATCGTGAACCAATTCATAGCTAACGGTACCCGCAAAACTGAGTCGGGTAAATCGAGTACACGACCCATTTCATCTAAGTGTATTTAATTTTGAAATAAAATATAATATTTGTCCTTATTCTTGTCAGTATTTTAGTACGTTTTTCTATTTTTTTTTGGTATAAGTTGGATGATTTAAGCTTAATTTCGTATTTTCATAGTTCCAGCTTATTTTACCGTGTTTTGATCGTAACTGATGCAATTTGGTGATATTTCGTTGTTTTTCACCTTACGGCTAAGTAAACGGAAGAGTTCAGCGCGTAATAGATGAAGTTCGATGTTCAAGAATAGGAGAACGGGCTTTCCAGTGAAACGAGTAGCAAAAGATAGAGAGAGACGGAGGCAGACGCGCAGTCGCGTCGACTGACGCGACCGTCGACGCACCGTCGACGCGAGCCATGATCCGCGTCAGTCGATGCACCGTCGACGTGAGCCATGATCCTGTCAGTTGACGCAGCGTCGACACACTGTCGACGCAGCGTCGACGCACTGTCGACGCAACTTGCTGAAGCATCGATGTCGACGCACCGACGACGCAACTTGCTGAAGCGTCGATGTCGACGCACCGACGACGCAACTTGCTGAAGCGTCGATGTCAACCCACCCAGTCAACACATCTGCCCAGTCGACGCGTACGCCCTAGCCACACCGATGCCGAGTGCTGGCACGCGTCAGTCGACGCACCGTCGACGCGACGGCCCAGAATCGGGATTTTAGGGTTTCTTATGCTCCAAGTCAAGGGAAGTCTATTTAAACCCTTCTAAGTCCGTCCCAAAGACACATACCCTCTCACCCATACTCTGAATATTTGATATTTTGGCTCGAGAACAACACCATCCACACCCCGATAACAACAATTGATCAAGATCGGAGATTCGAGGATCGCCAAGCTCCAACCGTTCGTTCGTGATTCGTTCTTCGACCGAGACCAATCACCTCTCCGGAATAGCTGGAGAATTTACTACGCTTTCTAGTTTAATAAGTACTCTAAACCTTTAATTCGTTTTCGTAGTTTAATTTATGCAATTAAGTAGTTGTTTTTCAATAATTGCTTTCGAATTTGTTTAAGCTTAGAACCCTAGATACTTTTGGTATTGAATTCGTTATCTTTAGTTTAATTAATGTTTGGTTTTTATTCTTGTTAGTTAATTCATTTTGTTTGCATTGCGTTCTCGATAATTACTTGATTTTATGCTAGTTGATCTTGTTTARAGTTCTTAGAATAATTTCTCTAGTTTATAAGTTCCAATTGCTGAATTAAATTACTTAGTTTTAATTATAGTTCATGTATTTTAAATTTCTAGATAATCAAAACAATCAACCCCACCCCCACCCCCTTTTTTTAGTATTAGTAATTGCGTTTGAACAAACTATTTGAGATTTCCGATTGTATGTTCCTCGAGAGACGACTCGAGTCAAGTTGCCAAACTACGCGCGACCTCGTTCTCTTGCGGGCAAGCTATTGATCTTTTGACAAATTTTCAAAAGTAGGCAACACAAAAGCTTGAATCAATTATCAACTAGGGTTTATTATTGCAAGGAAATGTAGAGGCTTGGAGGAAATGGAGCAAGTCCAAATTCCCCCAAGGAAGGTTATTTGGATAAGGTTGAGCAGCTGGGTTTATATACAAAGTCGCAGGGGTAAAATCATCAAAAGGTGATAAAATTCACGAGCTGGACTGCGACTCAGTTGATCAACTGAGGAGCAGTCGATCGACTAAGGTTCAGTCAATCGACTGCTTCCTCAAAATTGGCCAACCTTACTGCCGAGCAGTCGATCCTGACTGTGTCAGTCGATCGGCTGCATGCCAGTCGATCGACTGGCTCGGCTGCTCCGGCTCGGTTTTCTCATTTTGCTCTAAACGTCCGTCGATTGTCGCTCCTCGTTCGCACTGTGTTGCTTTTCCCGTTCCAATCCGAGTTGAAAGAGATGCCCTGAGCGTGCGTGAGACCCGCTTGGTCATCCTACTACCAAAAATACGAAAAAGGGTAAAAATGTACGAAAAACTGCTAAAAACCGCACAAAAGCTAAAAAAACCTAAAACTAACAAAATAGGCCAAAACGACTCCTAAAACCCGTAAATGCAAGCAAAACACACGCGAATGCGACACAAAAAGGTAACAAAAAGCGTACAAAAAGGTACAAATCAACTACCCCACACTTAGAATGATTGCTTGTCCTCAAGCAATACTAATCTAAAATTACAAAACCATCCCCGGGTGATCATAATCTAATGCACAAAAACCTAATTTGAGGTGTTGTATGCTAAAATGCTCGTTAGCTCGGCTAAAAGGACGACAAATATGTCTTGACAAAGAAAGTTTAGATCGACTCCCGAAACCTAAAAGTACTAGGTAACCCTCCAAGTCAGTCCCCTCGTCCTTGCCCCGGCTAAGGTCTATCCACGGTCGAACCGTTAATCGGCTCCCTACTAGCCCCAATCGTCTACAACTCTCTTTAATAAATAAAATTTAAAAAGTAGGAGAAAAAGGAAACGTGCAGAAGTTGCACGTTTTATTACTTAATAAACTCAAGGATTTATATCGTATCCTTGTTTATTCAACATCATCATTTTTTATTTTTATTTTTTGTACCATGAACGTGAGGTACTTAAATAATATGTACAATAAAGCGAGCGTTCAACGACTCCAATCATTGGTTGCTACTAGCAACTTACATTGTTTTCGATCGAGCACATGGAGCAATTGACGACTCTAAAAAACAAAACCAAATCCTATAGAGAGTGTTCGACGACGAGGCTAGTTGAGGCACTAGTTCTATATGAGATCAAGGCAGCATGAAGCTAAAGCCGAACAAAGTTCCCAACGAGTCAAATTACCTAAGTACACTAAATCCGATCGAAAATCTAAACTCCCTAACCAAATCATCAAAACCGCATCACTTCGCCAAGGATCCAAGGAAAAATAACACACACGTTACTCAAATTAACACAAGCAAGCATGCATCAATTTAAAAACCCTAAGACGAACCCTAAACATCACCCCACACTTAAAACCTAGCAATGTCCTCATTGCATATTAAGCTAGAAAGCGGTATAAAAATGGCGGTTCTCAGACGAGGGAATCGTTCAAAGTGTAAGGGAAAAGGAAACGCCCCTATCTCCGAGCTTGTGTCGACGCGGTTGTGCATAAGTCCCTTCCGGGAGTCGAGACAAGCAACCTACAAGAAATAAACAAACGGGGGGTTGCAAAAACAAAATAAGAATATTTTTTTTTGAATTTTCTATTTTTTTTTTTGGATTTTCTCTTTTTGTTTTTTTTTTGTTTTTGCTTTTTACAAATTGGGTTGCCTCCCAATAAGCGCTACTTTAACGTATATAGCTCGACGATTTATACAAATGACGCTATCCGGGATCCAAGAAGAGGTGACGATCGTGCCACGCCTTGGTGTTCTCTAGTAGACACACCGGGTGACAAAGATCACCAAGGCGGGCAAGTCGAGCAAGCCGCGTGTAGGTTAAAGCAACAAAAGAGGAGTAGTCGACCACCCAAACGTGATCATCACAAAATGGGTCGACGTACTCCTTCGCCTCCCCGACCGTAATCTCCTCTCTCTCGACTTTAAAAGTAGTCGTAGTCGGGCACGAGAGAGTAGGATCCAACACATCCCCACTACCTCTTCCACCTCCTACTTGGTCAAATAGCAACAAAGCATCGGGTGGCGGCAAAAAGAGGCTCGATTAAATCCACATCCTCCAAAACTGGTACAACTTCCTCATCCTCGCCAAAAGCAAGTAGGCTCGACATTCCAAGTGCCGTTGGAGACCCCAAAAGTGACTCCCCCTCAATTTCCACTACAACCTCTTCAACAAGCACGAGAGGGGTAACGCCAACCTCCGACCCTTTCTCCTCACCTTCTAACTTCACCTCCTTGCACACCTCTTTCAAGAGATCGTCAAAACTTGAATTGCCGTCAACGACCGTGGGAACCACCACATCAAAGATGGGCATCTCGTCAAGACACGGTCCTCTTAAGCTCGTCCACGTCCTTGGCAATTTTGCTTTGCTTGAGTCTCCATGCGAGCGAGGCGTTCCATGAGCTCGGCTAAGAGAGACTCTAAGTCCGGGAGTTGGGGCATAGACGAATCTTGAGAAAGTGTGGCATAAGGGTCATCGCTCGAAGTATACGAGCTCGAGGTGGGTAGATCATAAAAGTTGTAGCTCCAAGAATATGAATCATGAATTGGTGGAGCATACGAGTCAAAGCTCGGGTAAGAAAAAGGCGGGGCGAATTGAGCATATGGATCATCAAAAACCGAATCATAAGAATCACGAGTCGGTGCATACGGGTCCATGCCCGGGTTATGGAGATATGAAATCGGTGGAGAATAAGAAGGGCTTGGGCCGGAAATAATAGAAAGAGGGGGCCCATTCTTCACCAATCGAAGCGTACGGGTCATCGTAAGTTTGGGTATAAGGTTCGTCGTATGGCAAACTAGGCTCGGTAGTTTGCCATCCTCGTCCGGATCAATCGAGCGGCGGAGGCATCCTTTGATCGTCGTGAGTGTAGGCGGGCGGCATCGGGCTCCCCGAATGAGTACCTTGCAAACACAACACTCAACAAAGGATTACGAGCATCGAAAGTAAAACAACAATTTAAACTAACTACAACTAAGATAATAATAGAAATAATTAAAAACACCTTTTGCCTTAATCTATCCCCGGCAATGGCGCCAAAAATTTGATCGGAGAATTCTTAGCACTCTAAGAAATCTTCTCCGTAATAGTACGGAGTCGATTGTAGAGCGGTAAGTTTTCCCGAGTCGTGTCTCTCGAGGATAGATATAATCGTCGGTCGGTGTATTTAGTCACTCTCTTGTTAAGATAAATTACACTACTCTAAACTAAGAAAGTATTAATCATTGGTTTGGTTTGAGTTTTGTGCTAAAACTTGAATTTCAAAGGAGACTTTAATTAAAATGATGAAAATGAGGGTTTAGGGTGTTCGGTTCGTCTCCACGATTAATCAGTTTTTGCCGAGCACTCAATCCACGATTCGGGGTTGTCAATCCCAAATTATCAACCAAGTGGTTGGGTCGTCAATCCCAATTCTCGACAAGCTCTCGATTAATGGTTCTAAACGAACTTAGACCCTAAACCCGTAATTACTAAACTAATTGCATCAAGTAAAGCTTACAATTAAAAGAGAATTCATGGAGGGAAAATCAAAGCATTTGAAATTGAGAAAATTCAAAGGCTTTTAAATAGAATAAGACAAATTACCAAAGAAGAAAAGTTCATACATCTTTCAAGAGCCAAAAGTTTGTCTAACTAAAAGAGGTAAAAAGCTTGAAAATGAAAGCATCCATGGGGTTTGCAAGAAAAGAAGAACAACATAAGCAAAAACCAAACCACCAACATAACAATCTTAACCTAACAAGAACAACAATAACAATAACAACACAAGAAAGTAAGGGAAAGAAAAATACCAATTGCATTAAACTCAAAGCTTCAAATCCTCAAACAACAAGCACCACAAGTGAAGGAGGTGTCACCCACTCCAACACTTGCTTAATAACAACTAACTAAAACTAACTAACTAAGCTAAACTAGACTAACTACTAAGCTAGCTAAAACTACATTAAACTAAGGATTATCAACTAGGGTTTATTATTGCAAGGAAATGTAGAGGCTTGGAGGAAATGGAGTAAGTCCAAATTCCCCCAAGGAAGGTTGTTTGGATAAAGTTCAGCAGTTGGGTTTATATACAAAGTCGCAGGGGTAAAATCATCAAAAAGTGATAAAATTCACGAGCTAGACTGCGACTCAGTCGATCGACTAAGGTTCAGTCAATCGACTACTTCCTCAAAATTGGCCAACCTTACTACCGAGAAGTCGATCCTGGCTGTGTCAGTCGATCGACTGGACTATCAGTCGATCGACTGCATGCCAGTCGACCGACTGGCTCGGCTGCTCCGGCTCGGTTTTCTCGTTTCGCTCTAAACGTCCGTCGGTTGTCGCTCCTCGTTCGCATTGTGTTCTTTTGCTTTGCCCGAGTCAAAAGAGATGCCCTGAGCGTGCGCGAGACCCGCTTGGTCATCCTACGGCCAAAAATACGAAAAAGGGTAAAAATGTACGAAAAAACCGCTAAAAATTGCACAAAAGCTATAAAAACCTAAAACTAACAAAATATGCCAAAAAGACTCCTAAAACCTGTAAATGCAAGCAAAACACACGCGAATGCGACACAAAAAGGTAGCAAAAAGCGTACAAAAAGGCACAAATCAATTAACAATGGGATGTCATCGTTGCTGTCAATTTGATTTTCGACAAGAATCGAACAAGAAACCTCAAGGGTGTCGGCTCAGGGATCCTGGCCCTTGTTTGCAGCTAATCGGCGACGCGAAGACAACGTCGAGATGAAAGCTCAGACCCACCACATCGCCTGGTGGCTGTGATCGATTCAGATGACGACCGAACCCTAGCAGGAACACAATTTTCCACCGGAGACCAAAACAGATCCGTAGCTCACAGAGAACGAGGAGAGAGGGGAAAAACAGGGGCTGAAGATCTGTAGATTCAGAGAATCAAAGGGTACCAAAAATAGAGAGTTCAATTGTTGTTTTCATCGCTACACAGAGAAGGTTCGACTCCCCTCTTTTAATCTCCTGGACAAGCCCGTAGGGTTAGGAAAAAAACCAAACAAAAAGGGGGCTCGATCAACCATCAAAGAAAGAAAAAAGTAACGGTCCACATTAGACTGAGTCAAACACGGGTATTGACCTTCCACGTGGGTCGATTTGGACTGGACTTTTGTGGGCCCGGCAGTGAAAGTGGGTTACCCTTCTTGGAGGTTATTTGGGCCTACTCCAACATTTCTATTTACCAAAACCCTTATTCTTTAATAAACTTATAAATATCGCGCACAAAATTGCACACTCAATATAAATACTATATTTGGAGGATATTTGTAAATCGAAAAGAACTGGAAAGCTTGTTAATTACTATACTAAATTAGAAGGGTAATTTTTATTAGGGGAAATTGTCCAATAGTACCCCAAGTGGAGGTCCATTTGTCAATTAGTCTCCCATCCAATTTTAAGTTAAATAGTACCTACTTTTTACCAAACAGTCCAAAATTGTGATATGAATATACCACAATACCCTTATTATTAAAATAACTAATAATAATAATAAAATGGGGCCACATGCCGCCGCCACTTGC
>BMAC01000299.1:667875-679513 GCA_014905375.1 Phtheirospermum japonicum | reverse complement strand
CGAATTTATTTGTTTCTTGTTTAGTTTTTAATTATTTAATAAAATTGATTTTATTTGTAAATGAAAAAATTATTAATCTTGTGAAAATATTAATTGTTTTTATTCATTTCAGCCCCAAAAAAGAGTAGAAAGTCTTTTTAGGTCCGGGACTCACATTCTAGAACGGTTATTTATATGTACCCTCTAGAATGTCGACTGAGGTTCGGGACGCTTCTCCTAGAAGCGTCCCGATCACATTCTAGAACGGTTACTATTTGTACCTTCTAGAATGTGAGCGGGACGCTTTTCCCACCAGCGTCCCGACACATTTTTTTAATGTTTTTTGAACCTAACATAATTTTTTAATTTATATTTAAATATATATTATTTATTTAATTCTACCTTTGAATATTTTGTCCTAATTTGTACCAATTACAAAGAAAAACTATTGCCCCTTGGCTTAGCAAAACCAACCAACCAACATAAACTCCGGCTATATTATAGAAACAACCATATAACAATGTCCATTAACAACACTGTTACACTACATATATAAACAAAAGATAAAAGAAAATTTATCTCACTACTATAGTATATATTAGACTTGCTTCCTATTAACACACACAATAGTATATATATACGTTAATTTGGTTTTTCTTGTAGTGAACCTTCTTCCCATGTCCAAAAAGAAAAAAGAAAAAACACATGTCCAGATATAAAGTTAAATAGAGTGGTTGTTTCCCTAATTAGTAAAAGAAAATGTTCACATATGAAGATTCTTAAATTTTCGGTCAAAGAGTTGACAAATATTGTGGGGCAGACTTCAAAAGCTATGTTATCACCAAAATGGTTGTTTACACTTGAGACGTACGTACGTGAATGTTCTGGTTAAGAAGCTCATTAGAACATAGCTAACCAACTCTGAATAAATCACCTTTAATTACAAAACGGCACTCTATAATATCACCTTACTTTCCAAGTAAAACGTCCTGATCGACTCGTTCGTGTTTTCTTTCTTTCGGTCGATCGAACCCTACAACCCTTTTTTCTTCTCTTGTAATGAAGTCGAATCCGCGAACCAAATGAAACTCAAATTCATACAACGTGACGAGAGCGGGTAAATTTCAGAAGCGCAATATAACTAATGGTAAATCTCGCTTTTGGTACCCAAAATATGATGAAATTTCAGTTTCAGTACCCTAGGTTTCCAAAGTAGCAAGATTAGTACTTCAAGTTTAATTTCGGTCTCACTTTTCATACCAAGAGTTAACTTTTCTTTTAAAATTAACGGAAACATAAAATTTGAAGGGAATAATTAATTTAATTAAAAAAAGCAAAATACATTTGAAAGTTTAAAAATAAAAAATATATAAATAAAACTGAATATAATTTTGTATTTAATAAAACAAAATAATCAATTTAATTCAACAAATGATAAAAAAAATATTAAAAATTCGGAAAAATTCAAATAAATAGGAAAGATAAAAAGAAAATATATAGATTTATAATTCATGAAATAAAATACAATAATTAATTAAATTCAAAAAAATAAACATTAAAAACTCAGAAAATAGACAAAATATAATCAAAAACCAATTTATTTAATTTATATTTTGTAATTTCAAAAATAAAGTACAATAATTAATTAAATTAGAAAATATATATTTAAAAATAAAAAATAAATGTTATTATTTTAATACAAATATTTTATAAATTTTTTTAATTATTTAGTTATTTATTTATTTATAATGTTTAGAATATCTTATTTATTGTTTTTATTATTATTAAAAACATAAAAGATAAAATAGAGCAATAATTTATGTTACTTGACCTCAACTATCCAACTTTAAGACCAATAATTAAAAGCTTGTATGAAATATTTTTATTGAAATAATAGAATTTAATTTATATTTTTAAATATGTTTTTCGAATTAAGTTAATTATTGTTTTTTTTACAAAATATAAATTAAATAAATTGTGTTTTTGATTATATTTTGTCTATTTTTTTGAATTTAATTAATTATTTTATTTTATTTCCTGAATTACAAATTTATGTTGTTTTTTTTTTTGTTTTTTTATCATTTTTTGAATTAAATTAATTATTTTATTTTATTTTATTAAATATAAAATTATAAATTTCCAATTTTTTTAAATATATATATATATATTTTGAATTAAATTAATTATTTTCCTCCAAATTTGATGTTTACGTTAATTTAACGAAAAAGTTAACCACGGGTATGAAAAGTGAGATTGAAATTAAATTTGAGATACTAATTTTGATATTTGTAAATTCGGGAGATTGAAACTGAAATCTCGCCGTACTTTGAGTACCAAAAATGAGTATTACCCTATAATTAATTATAAGAAAAAAACAATTTAAAAGGGTTGTTTCAAATTTCATTAAAACTAAGTAACAACACTTGTCGGTAATTCGTTCGGATTACCTTTAATAACGAACTTGTTCCTGTAAAAAAAGTGAATAATACATAATCGATTCATACCTACCAAAAAACCATATCACACAAAGTATAAGTAATTCAAATTCTCACATTTACGAATAAAATATCACAATATAACCAAGCAAAAATCACTTTATCATCACAAAATCTAAGTAAAAACACCGTCACAACAATCAACAAAAACTGCTGAGACAAAGTGTGCATTTGTGTAAGGGATAAAGTTGGGCAACATTTTTCCTTAAGAGAAAAAAAGAAAAGTGTCATTCGGCTACTTTTCACTAATTAATTAATAAATAATAATCCAAAAAGCTGAGCTAAGGGCCACTCGTTGTTTAGTCCATGCACGTGCCATATACCCCGCCCAGTTTTCTCTCTCTATATATAGTCCAACAAGCCTAGCTAGCTATCACAAACACAATATATCTGCTAACTGAGCTCATAATACATCGATCATCCATGGCTAAAATAACAATGAGGTAATAATTAAGCTGCCTCTTGCTTATATATTTCTAATTAAGCTTTTTTTTGCGTGTCATTATTACAATTATTATTACTTCTCGGGTTAATTACAAAAATAATAATTATTATAATAAGTTTATTTTATTTTATTTTATTTTGTGTGTGTGTGTGTGTGTTTCTGATTTTAATTTTCTGTATTGTAGGTATGCTGTTGTAACTGGAGCAAACAAAGGGATTGGATTTGAGCTTTGTAGGCAGTTGTTATCTCAGGGTATAACAGTTGTGTTAACAGCCAGAGATGAGAAAAGAGGGCTTGAAGCTGTTGAGAAGCTCAAGAAAGGCTCTGATGCTGTTTCTGATCGTATTATATTTCATCAACTTCAAGTCACTGATTTAGCAAGTGTTGCTTCCCTTGCCGAATTTATCAAGTCCCAATTTGGAAAGCTTGATATCTTGGTATGATCATTTTTTTTTTAAGTTTCTTTATTATTTATTTTTTAATCTACAATTTTATAAGTTAAGTTATTTATTACTCTCTTAATTATCATATAAAATATATTGTTGTTGTTTAAAGATTCATAATTATATATGTTAATTACTCCACCCGTCTCATTTTATCTGTCGCAATTTTACAATTTCACGGAAATTAAGAAAGATGATCCGTGTTAGTAAATTAACTTTTAATTCTTGTTGGGAAAGTAAAATGTAATAATTATTCTCTCTTGAAAATGTAAATACGATAGATAGAATGAGACAAAAAAAAAATTTCAAATTGAGACAGATATAACGAGACGAGACAGATAAAATATCTATTATTCTCTCAATCCCAAAAGGATAAACCACTGTCTTTAGTATATAACTAAATTTTATTTTCCATGTACGCCAATATTTAACTATATTAAAATAATACGATTCCATTTACGTAGAGTAGAACTAATTTTTATGGAAAACGAGTAAACAATAAATAAACAATTAATTAATCATAAGTCGAAAATTGGAAAATACAACACTTTGAACTATATACATAGTATAAATTTAATTGGTGCTTATATATATTATGAAAAATTATATTAATACATATAAATATTTTTGAACAAAGATTAAGTTGAGGCTACTTTTTGCAGGTAAACAATGCAGGGATTCTTGGAGCCACAGTTAACGATGAAGCTCAGAAAGCTTTGGGGGTGAGCCTCCTTTCTTCCATTATTGTTTGTTATAATTTCTAACTTTCTAATTACTCGTGAATAAAACTTTGGGATAATTACAAAAGTTACCCCACGGTATAGCATAAATACAAACTGACCTAAGTCGCACCTCTTGCTTTCTTGTAGTTAGGCTAACAATCAGGGATATTTTTGCAATTATCCCAAAACCTTGTTGCAACTAATTATATAGTACACCGGCTTCGATTTCTTGATGTTCCTTTTGTTGTATTGTGTGAGTGCAGACTGAAGGAGCAAAAGCAATTGACTGGATTGAGCTGACTCAGACTCAGTTGATTCAGACGTATGACTTAACAACCGTTGGTATCCAAACTAACTATTATGGCGCCAAAAGAACTACCGAAGCACTGCTTCCCCTTCTCCAGCTGTCCGATTCGCCAACGATTGTTAATGTTTCGTCTTCAATGGGGAAACTTAAGGTATTATGTATTTTCTAATTCTGCCTTTGGTTTGACTTTTGCGCGATTTATTTTCTTTCTTTTAACTAGTTTAGCTTTTGGCCGGTTCTATTGACAATTTATTTTTGGGTATTTTCAGTATTTACCAAGTGAATGGGCTAAAGGGATACTCAACGATGTCGAAAATCTTACAGAAGAGAAAATCGATGAGGTATTGGATGTGTTCCTTAAAGACTTCAAAGAGGGGTCCTTAAAAGCCAGAGGCTGGCCTCTACACTCCGGTGCTTATATAGTCTCTAAAGCAGCCATGAATGCCCACACAAGATTTCTAGCCAAGAAGTACCCGGGTTTTCGGATTAATTGCGTGTGCCCTGGATATGTCAAAACCGATGGCAACTTTAATACTGGGTTTTTGACCGTTGAAGAAGGCGCCGAGAGTTTGGCGAGGCTAGCCTTGTTGCCTGATGATGGCCCATCCGGCCTCTTCTTTTTTAGAAAGGAAGTTACATCTTTTGAGGATTAATGAGTTTTGAGTTGTGATCAAGATTGCATTGAATTTGGAGTTTATGTAATAACATAGTGTCATGGTGCATGTTTGTATCGTACTATCGCGTTTTCGTATATCTGTCTAGGTATAAATTTATAATTTCATACTTTTGCGTCGTATTGTATCTGTCATTGTCATCCCTAGGCTTGACATATGCTTTTTATGGTGGATTTGCATCCTTGAAAATGTTGTAATAAGAGGGTTGTCATTGCCATGTGTTTGAGTTGTTTTACAATTTGATTTTGATCTCTCTCTCTCTCTCCAAGCTATAACGTTTAAAATTTAATCTTTTTTTTTTTAAGTGTTCCTTATTCTTCCATAAGATGGTATTGGTGGTTTACTATAGAACCAAATGAATAAAAAATGAAACAAGAAATTCAAGTTGATTTGTTGTGGCCCATAAAAAAGCATATTGGTTTTATGAGTGTGTCTCTTAAAGTTCAAACTTTAGGATTTGAAAGAAATGGACTCAAAACTATTGAGTTTGTTTTGATGTAAAAAATTTCAAATCATTATTTAACCTCTCATTTTGAATTATTTTTCGAGTCATATTGGTGGGAATTTTGAATCTTATCTTAAATGGAATCGATTGAAATCATTCTCTTAATCCCTCTCTTTAAATCCAAGGCCTATTTGCGGAGCTTATAGAAGGATTTCGTAACTGAAATTTGATTTTAAATCATTATTTGATATATTAAATGATTAAAATAATTAATTAAAAGTTAATTTATCGATATCAATATAATTGAAAAATATAAAAATATTATATACAAACATCAAGAAAAAAATAAAGGTATAATATTAAATAGAGACTTCTTAAAATACATAGATGCAAATCAAAACAATACATTACAAAAAAGAGGGTAATATAACAAAATCTACCAAGGGAGAGAGATTTTCATTTTTGTTAATTACGTTAGTTTTTCCAGAAAACATACGTGATGTTGTTCATCATCAAACTACGTCTACTAAGTTGGCATTTACCAAAAAAAGTTCATTTTTATTATATTCGAATCCAAATGTTGACGTGGCGTGATTATTTATTTTCTTATTAATTTTTATTAATTTTAAATATTAAATAGAGAAAAAAAATCATTTAATCCTTTCTAATTTAGGTTTTTACTTTTATTCATTTCTTTCTCTTTTGGATGCAGCCTAACGAAGATAATTTTAAATCAAAAAAATCGGTTGCTTTCTACACGGCGGCGCCGCCGAGGTCGGAGAAGACCAGCCAACGCGTGACTACAACAGGCACTACTCGGGTGTTTGCAAGGAGTTGGAGACGGAGAAGAATCGGAACCAGGCAGGCAGTTATAGAGGCGGCGGCGGCGAAGATGGAGGATTCTGGTGCGACACGCCGGTGGATGGGCTGGGACTGGAGGAATCGGAGCGCTACTTGGCGGCGGTGGATGAGCTGATAAGGAACGCCGTCGGAGCGCCGACGAACTCATGCTCGCGCGCACTGCCGCGGGGGTAATTGGAGGGAGCTTCGGCGTCGGAGAGGGTTTATCAGAGGGTATGGCAGCGTTGATGGAGCAGAATTGGTGGAGCGGTGGTTCTGAGACTTTACGAGCCTAACGGACATCGTTTTTCCACAAAAATTATACGATTGGTTCACAAAATCGGTGGAAATGTGGGATTTCATTGTCTTAATGATGTTTCACAGATCTGGTCATCCTGTGCAAATTTTAGTGTGAATTATATAAGCATTATACATTTAGCAGCAATAAGATCTTGTTGAAACTACCACTAAAATCCGCACAGCAATAATCTATTTTACCTGGTCTGGTCATCCTGTGCGAAAAGAGTTAAGGGAGACTGATGGCTTTGTTTTACTTCACATATTTCTCAGTGAAATAAATGTCCCAAGATCTTTACTGGGCCTTCTCTATCAAAGATTTATGGGTTGGTTTCGGTTTGACTCCGGGTAGCATCGTCAAACGTGCCAACCTGCTCCGGCACGCTGCGGGCTGCCCCAAAACGGGGTGGGCGCGGGTAGGGCTGTAAACGAGTCGAGCCGAGTTTAGAGAATTTAAGCTTGCTCGTTTATTATCGAGCTCGAGCTTTTTTTAACGAACATATCGATGGCTCGCGAGTTTTTTCGAGTTTAAACGAGCCTAAACGAGGTCAAAAGATATTAATTATTAATTAGATTATCTTTACTTTATTACAAAAATAAAATAAAATATTTTTTAAAGTATATAATACACCTACTAAGATACGTAAATAAATAAGTTTATATATATATTTCTATATTTTTCATATGAACAAGTATAAAAATTATAATTAAAACCAAATTATTAGTTTAATTTATACTAGTTTAATAACAAACTCACTCTAGACCTCACTAACGAACCCGTTCACAAGCTAACGAGCCGAATACCATGAATCTAGAGTTTGCTCGTTTATTAAACGAGCCTTTTTAACGAGCTCGAGCGAGCTTTTATCGAGTCGGGTAGCGAATAACTCACGAACTGTTTGACTCATTTACACCCCTAAGCACGGGCCAACCCATTTTTTCGCGGGTTGAGAAAACTTATGTCCGCAACTCGCCCACGGGCCAACGGCCCAGCCCGCGGATTTTGGTCTGTTTTTTATTTTTATATATATAAAATCTTATTTTTATGTTAAAAGTTATAAAAAATAAAATTAAAAATTAAAAAAAAGTTATTATTATATTTAAAGTATTCTAACGGACTCATAGAAAATAAAAGAATACAAATATACCTTCAAACTTAACCAATATAAATTGTAATTATAAATTATAATAAAATATAAAAAATTAAAAAAAATAGGGGCCAGCCCGCTCCGGCCCTCGAAAACCCACGGGCTTAACGGAGCAGGCCAAAAAAGCCCGTGATTAAACGGGCTAGAAAATGGTAGTCCAAGCCCGCCCGTTTACACGGGCTGACGGGCCAGCCCTCGAACTTTGGCTCGTTTGACAGCACTAGTTTCGGGTGGTGACAGTTTTGGAGAAACATTTGTATTCGGATTTGGGAAAATATGTTGGCCAATGGTGATGATGAATGTTAAAAAGTTATATATAACTATTGTAAAATAATTTATTTACCTTAGTATGATGTTGTTTGTAAACTCGAAAAAATGATAATTAAATGGTGTGGTGTTTATTGTATAAAGAAAACAAGAAAAGAGAATATAGGAAAAAAATTTAAATAGGAAGGGCAAAAATAATTTTTTTTTTCATTTAATATTTAAAATTAAATAAAAAATGATAAGAAAATAAATAAATATGGACTTTTTTTTGATGAATTGCAAACTTAGTTGACGTAGTTTGATGCTGGCCAACATCACATATGTTTTTTGGAAAGTGGTCAACATAATGGAGAAAAAATAAAATTTTCCCTACCAAGGGACATAAAACCTCATCAATTACCAACGGAACTATTAATGGACACTGAGGATATGCTCAAATAGAAAATGCTGACGACATTACCGAGGGTTGTGCCCGGCGGTACAAATGTCTCCGACAGTCTCATTGGTAATTTGGAGGCAGGGAGAGGGTGGGGAGTGCAAATTCGAAGAATCTTATGGTATATGAGGCAAACTCAAATTTTTTTATAATATTAAATATTTATCTGAAAGTATATTGTGTGTGTGTGTCTCGCAATGTGATATAATATTATAAAAAATTACTAATAATAATATAGTAATTGTCACAATGTGAAAAGATATATCATTAGAAAATGAATTACATCTTATATGTTTTATCATGCACAATATTATAAAATAATGCTCTGGTATTAATAAATTACTTAATCACATTTTTCATACCACAAAAAATAAGATATATTAAATTGATTTTTTTGCAACCTATTGAGAGTTATTCTTCAAACCACCACCCATTATGTAGCGAAGGTTTTTCTATTCTTTAGAACAAAGAAAAGCATAATAATAATAATAATAATAATAATAATAATAATAATACTGAAATTCCAATTAATGTTTTATAATTTTTCAAATATAAATATTGTCGATACATCTCTTATTTTATTAATACAAAATACATAGCCAAGTATTATGTAAATTATTAGGTTAAAAATATAATTAATATAATGTTAAGTATGTTTGAACAAAACAAAATAAAATTATATTTCGTATATGTTTTATTATGATACGAGAAATAAGATTACCATTCGATATTGCTTTTAGGTTTGTTTTTTTTTTTTTTTTTTAAAAATATGATAGTACTATATTAGTCACCAATACATTATATTATAAGAGTGTATTACAATATATAAGATATAATTTTTTTCTAATGATATCTTATTTTACTATATTACTAATTACTATATTATTATCAGTAAATCTTTTGTGATATCATGTCACGATGATGTGTGTGTGTATGTGTGTGTGTGTGTGTATATATATATATATATATATATATATATATATATTATATATATATATATATATGTGTGTGTGTGTGTGTGTGTGTGTGTGTGTGTGTACATACATACAAACATACATATATATATATATATATGTGTGTGTGTGTGTGTGTGTGTGTGCGTGCGTGCGTGTGAGTGAGTGTGATAGAAATTCTATCTTTTAAACGTAAATACTTTTATACAATAATCCAATAATTATATTTTTCTAATTTGGTCCCAAAACTATAAAATTCTTCAACTTTGCCCCCCAGGTTATAGAATTATTCGACTTTGCCTCCATATTCCCCATCAATAGAATTTAGATGGAATATTCTGATGGAAATAAACTTTAGAGGGTAACGTCAAATAGTTGTGTACCTCAGGGGCAACGTAGAACAAAAATACTATAAAAACTAATACACTTCATTGATAAATAAAAAAATTCTATTCAAAATCCCTGATTTACTAATAAGGACTTCATTTACTAATTGATAAATTCAACCTGAGCGTGCATGCACTTTCAGAATGAAAGAAAGAGTTTAGCTACCATTTGCAGAAAAGGTTGTTATTTTTGGAAGAGACTTTGGCATGTTCTTCCTATTGTACCCAAAGGCGGTAGAGAAGATATTGACTACGTAAGTATATGCTCTTCTCGATCATAGGATCGCAAAGCCTTTCGATTAATAAGGAATATGAGATTAATCAAAAGACAATCATTGTGAAACTCGCTTACATAAGCAATGAAGGAGTTCTTGGAAGAGATACTGAAAATCAGATAGCATGTTGTCATTTAAGTTTTAGAAAATGCAGTTCGCAAAGACTATCAATAAGATTCAGAGTCAAGCTTTCACTCACGTTAGTTTGTATTTACAAAGGTTGGTGCTTATTCATGGTCGATTTTATGTCACATTATCCAGAGTCAAGAGTCGTATAGGCTTCAATTGTCTTTGTTTTCTCGAGGACATTCCATGTTGGAAGAAGCTAGTATCAGCAATTATGATACACTACGATAGTCAAGATACTATAGTAAGGACTTACAATGGAATTTCTAATAGTAAATTATGACATATTTTTAAAAAGAAACAATACTGTTAGAGAATTGATCTCAAGAGGAATAGTTTCATTCATTATGTGAAATCAAAGGAAAATATAGCATATCTGTTTACAAAGAGTTTAAATCGAGATCAATTTCATACATTATTAGAGGGAATGGGGGTAAAATCCACAACTAAAGAACGGTCTTTAGTGGGTACCCAATCATGATGATTGCAGATCCCAGGAACTTGGTTCAATGGGACAACCAACATTTGGACTATTCATCTAAACACTTGGTATTTAGCCTTGAGCTAACTCATCCTTACAAAACATAATCAACTGATATGCCTGCTGAAAGTGGTGAGGTTAAGTCTAAAATTTTTTTTGTCGATTTATACCTATGAAGGTGGAGTATTGCAAGATACTTCTGATAGATAAGTCACTTATTAAATACATAGGAGTGGTCATCTCGGTTGGAGTGCTTAAGAATCTCAATGGAGTCCCAAGGCCAAAATGAATATAATTCTAAGAACTTAATAAATGGTGTAAAACTTGTTGCGTGAGTATCACTGTCTTGGTATAATCATAAGCGGAATAGTTCAATGACACTGTCAACTGGGCAGCGGTTATATCCGATGGTACTTCACTAAGGAGGGTTCAAAGAAACAATCTACCTATCCTGATGTAATGATATTTAGCGGAAACTGGGCAACTGAGTCACATGCATCATACTTTGATTTTGCAATGATGTGGGGGATCACTACAAGAAATCTGTTGTTCGATGACGCTACATTTCATCACTAAAAGTCTATTTTTTCGTCACTGAAGAGAAACGGTGACGAAAATTGAGCGTCAAAGAGGTTATCATAGTATTGCTGTCACCATTGGTGAAAGTGACAATTTTTGCTAGCGCGTCACTAAATGTTCGGTTTTTATGACGGTCATGTAAGTTGTCATCATAGATGATACTATTTGGTGACGCTGAATTCGTCACGTAAGTGGTTAAAAAATCGTCATCAGAAGATCGGTTTTGTCACCGTATGTTACCATTTTCAATGACGAACACTTAATTTGTCATCAAAACATTTGACTTTCCGTGGACAAACATAACTACGGTGGAGACAATTGTTTTTTTGGGTTAATAATG
>BMAC01000299.1:631771-645631 GCA_014905375.1 Phtheirospermum japonicum | reverse complement strand
TGGAGGCTAGGCTTTTTTTTTCATTTACCTTTTTTTTAGTTAGGGTTAGGGGATGGGTGGGTGGACGGGCGGGTTGGACAAATGAGCATGGTAAAAAATGGTCTCATACTATGAGACCGGGCTCACCCAAGTATTTGTCCAAAAACTTATTTTTAAGCACTTATACATACATATCATATTCCTACTTGCCTCACGCATCATATAGCTTGCAGTTAGAATTTTGCTCAGTTGTCCGACTAAATCTTGTTCATTAGGGTAACCGGATTGACGGCTTGTTTTATTATTGTATCTTTGGAGATTCATTACCATAAATTTGTGAGCATTGTATACGAGACAATAAAAATCTTAAAGAAAATGTTCGCTCGCCTCGTCTCGACTCCATTTCATTATTTATTCATGTTTATCTATTTAATTGAAATAGATCTATTAGTTTAAAATGATTCTCCGTTGTTATCCCAATTTTATTGTTGTATCCCCAACATGGTGACCGAAAGTTGAAAAACTGTCTGATGTAAATAAAGCCTTTGACAAATTTAACCGATAAACTAACTCAAGTACAATATTACACAAAAGAACTTTTTTTTTAATTTTAGTATTGTAAATTTAATTATTATTATTTCTATTATAAATCTCTCATTGGACATATTCACACGCTAGTTTTCAATAATATTACAGTACTTATTTTTAATAGGTTGGGGAGAATTTTTTTTCTTTCTATTGTACCAATTTATAGAGTCAAACTAAAATAATAATAATAATTGCATAATGCTACAATAAGTCTAAATATTAAAGTGATAATGAATAAACTGATGAAAGAAAAACCTTTTTTTAAATACCTAATTAAAAATTAGTGTAGTTTTCTAAAATATGGTAAATATATTAAAAGAGTATTAAAAAAAAATTCATTAGCTTAGTTGAAACGATTGCAACAGTAATATTTGAAATAAGTTCGAACTTTTTAAATAATATCATCCATCCAACCAAACAAAACTTATTTAAATACAGAGAATCTCTACATAAATTACAAATTAACTTATTGTAGCATACATAAGCTACATATAACATATATGATTGAACATGTCGATTGTCACCAAAATTACAATTAAGCAAAGTATTTATGATTACATACATATGCCACACGTCCATTATAGTTAAGAAGATATAATGAATAATAGTCCACAAGGTCTAAGGGCCACTCGTTGGACTTGGGAAAGAAGAGTTTGTTTCCTTCTTGTTAGTCCATGCACGTGCTACCCTGTTTCCTATTTTAAGCCGCCATAGTCCAACAACACCAGAGCTACCTATCACAAACACAAGCTTTCAGCTAATTGAGCTTAATTCCTCATCCATGGCTGAAATAATTACAAAGAGGTAATAATTAAGCTGCCTCTTGATATTTATAATTAAACTTTTTACGTGTCATTATTAGTAATATTATTACTCGTCTTCATCAGTGATTTCTTTATTATCAAAACTTATCCGATTATAATTACAAAAATTACAGTCATGAAGTTTACTTTAATTAATTACCCCCCCCAAAAAAAAAAGAAAAAACAGTTATATATATATTTTTTGATTGTGCGTGTG
Source organism: Phtheirospermum japonicum (assembly GCA_014905375.1). Lineage (NCBI taxonomy): Eukaryota > Viridiplantae > Streptophyta > Magnoliopsida > Lamiales > Orobanchaceae > Phtheirospermum > Phtheirospermum japonicum. The sequence continues at coordinate 644,044 of BMAC01000299.1, read as the reverse complement.
TTCTGATATTTCTATTGTAGGTATGCTGTTGTGACAGGGGCAAACAAAGGAATTGGACTTGAGATTTGCAGGCAGTTATTATCACAGAGTATAACAGTGGTGTTAACAGCCAGAGATGAGAAAAGAGGGCTTGAAGCTGTTGAGAAACTCAAGAAAGGCTCTGATGCTGTTTCGGATCGTATTATATTTCATCAGCTTCAAGTCACTGATTTAGCAAGTATTGCTTCCCTTGCTGAATTTATCAAGTCCCAATTTGGAAAGCTTGATATCTTGGTATGATCAGTGCTTTTTTTTTTCATGAAACTTACTTTTCTTTCTTGTTTTACAATAATTATATGATATTTTCAGTTTGATCGTGATATTCTTTTTCTCCTTCAACAAATAATTCATTACGAATATGGTCGTTTTGGATTAATCTTTTGAGTCTACAATTTTATACATTTTTGATAAAAACTTCAAATAAAAACAAGTAATGTGATAAAAACACCCATACACACACACACACACACACACACACACACATATATATATATATATATATATATATATATATATATATATATATGATTTAAAATTATAATATTATTCATTATTCATTTTTACACTTTATTCTCTTAAAAACTTTATTGAACCCTTTGCCGAACATGTGACTAATGTTGGCCAACAATAGCCAAACATTTTTATTTTAGCTTATTTTGACTGAAAATGATAGTCAAACACTCTTTGCATATTTGATTAGTTACTTGGTAAGCACAATAAGCTCACTTATATAGCTTATGCGAAGAGAAACAATTGTGCTTACCCGTTCTAGAAATGATTTTTTTTTTTTTTTGACGAAAATGGGAAATGAATTGAGAGATGACTAAAAAAGACATTTGTTTGGAAAATATAGCTAAAATTAATTTTCATCGCGGAGACATATGCGAAAATCCGTGTCATTACATATAATTTTTGAAAAAAGAAAAACCCGGCAGTTAAGATGAGGCCACTTTTTGCAGATAAACAATGCAGCGATTCTTGGAGCGATATTCAACGATGAATCTCAGAGAGCTCTGGGGGTGAGCCTTCTTTCTTCCATTGATGTCTGTTTTGTAGTTTCTAACTTTCTAATTAACCGGAGGATAAGTTTTTGGGATAATTTTAAAAGCTACCCATGGTTTACCCTAATTACAAACCGACCCAATTATCTTTCCAAAAATTACAAAATACTCCCTCAACTTTTATTTCTTTTTACAAACTGCACCCTCTTGCCGAACTCAGAGGGTGCTTGTAAACGGTAGTTCCATAAATCTTGTTAATTGAGTCTATTTTGTATGGAACTAATGGTTTGAAATAAATATATATTGGTTTCAATTTCTTGATGTTCCTTTTGTCGCACCTTACGTGTGAGTGCAGACTGAAGGAGCAAATATGAACTGGTTTGATTTGCTGAGTCAGACATATGACTTAGCATCAGAATGTGTTGAAACCAACTATTATGGCGCCAAAAGAACTACCGAAGCTCTGCTTCCCCTTCTCCAGCTCTCTGATTCACCGAGGATTGTTAATGTATCGTCTTCAATGGGAAAACTTAAGGTACATTGCATTACTTCTGCTTTAGTCCAGCATAATTTATACATGAAGGGTTAATTTTAATGTTTTTAAATGTACGAAAGGGGTTTTAACCTTCTTTTTATTTTATTTTCTTCTTATGGTGGTTAAATGTAAGACACAATAAAATTCAGGGGTATTTTTTGTAATTTTGAAAGTTAGGTCGAACGTGCCAAGTGAATATATAGTCTTATTTCATTTGTCTCAGTATATACCAAGTGAATGGGCTAAAGGGATATTCAAGGATGCCGAAAATCTTACAGAGGAGAAAATCGATGAGGTATTGGATGTGTTCCTTAAAGATTTCAAAGAGGGGTCCTTAGAAGCCAAAGGTTGGCCTCTACACTCCAGTGCTTATATAGTCTCTAAAGCAGCCATGAATGCCTACACTAGATTTCTAGCCAACAAGTACCCGGGTTTTCGGATTAATTGCGTGTGCCCTGGTTACGTTAAAACCGATATCAACTACAATAAAGGGTTTTTGACCGTTGAAGAAGGGGCTGAGAGTTTGGTGAGGCTGGCTTTGTTGCCTGATGATGGGCCATCTGGCATGTTCTTTTTTAGACATGATGTGGCATCTTTTGAGGATGAATGATTTTGAGTTGTGAAGATTGTATTGAATTTGAAGTTGATGTACGTAATAATGTTGTGAGTAGAGTGGTCAGTCGTGTCGTGCTATCGTGTTTTCGTTATCTGTATTATTTATCATAAATAAATATAAATTTAACTAAATTTACAGTCTAGTATTTTCGTGTAGTGTCAATTATTGTCGCCCCTAGATTGCATCCTTGAGATTGTTGTATTAAGTGGGTTGTCAATTCATTACCATGTGTTTGAGCTGTTTTACATAATGACTTTGATATCTCTCTTTCTCCAAGCTCCGTGTTAAAATTTATTAAGTTTTGGGTTTCTTTAATTGTTTCTTGGTTTTTACATGAGATCCCTTCAAAAATTCCAAATCCCTATTTTTGAAGTCATTTAGTAGATTCTAAATCCATCTCAAATGGTCACTTAAAATGATTATCTTAAACCCTCTCATTAAACACACGTAATTCTATCCCAAATGCAATCTATACAATCACACTACAATAAACATGAGAATTCAAGTCATTTCAGACAAAATTAGGAAAACGTCACTTAAGGTTATTACCATTTGGTAGGTGCCATCTTACATGATATTTCGTCTCAAAAGATTTAAGTTGGTGATGTTTCCCCATTCGTTTCTAAATGTAATTAGTATACCGACGACTATTATTGCCTCTAAAAGTGTTGTTTAGTGATATTTTCATTTGTGGCTGGCCTTTCATCATTTTGTTGGGTTTTATGAAGCTCATGCATGTTTCATTATTTGCTGCTCCGTTCTAAAAATCGCCCTAAGCGCCGCCTAATCGTTAGGTGCCACCAATCCGCCTACGATTTTCAAAAATCGGCCAAAGAAATCACCGAGCGCCAGACCAGTTTTTTTTTATTTATAATTTTTTTATTTTTTATGGCCTGAAACAACGTCGTTTTTGGCCTATTTTTTGATTATTTTGATTTTGTAATATATGCTATGATATTTTTATTTGACTAATGAACTTATGGATATATGTTGTTTTGAACTTTGAATCGAACAATAGTTTTAAACTTGTGAATTGTAACTTGTGATTACTACTTTTAGTTTTGAATTGTCATAACTTTATTGTGTAGTAGGTAGTATGTTGAACTATTAAATGGTTGAATGTAATGTTGTAAATTAGTGTATTTTTCTCAAATTCTAGGCCCCGCTTAGGCGTTCTAGACGCTAGGCGCTGGCCTGACGCCTACCAGTCGCCTAGCGATTTTTAGAAGACTGATTTGCTATTGTAAGATAAAAGTAGTTGATGTAAAATATTTGCTAAATAATTGGATAATATATCTATATAGATAAAACTAGTTCAACACCCGTATATTATACGGGATTTATAAAAAATTAAATACAAAAAATATTTGTAAAGATTATAAAGTTTTAAATTCAAAATAACAAATTGAAAGGATGTGTTTCCATGCTCTGTTCAATTAATTAATTATTATAATTATTAATTAATATTACATTTTAATATTTAGATTAAATTTGTTAATAATTATATTTACATACTTATAAAAATTCAAAAGATGTCACATTAACCATCCGTCTCTAATCTATTAAATAATTATTAATAACTCATTTTATATTTATATGTTTAGATTAATTTTGTTAACAATTATAGTTACATACTTTGAAATATTCAAAAGATGTCATACTCTCAAGCATTCTCGCATTGTGTCATTGTCTAATAGATATTAATTAATTATTATTATATAATTTTATATTTTTATATTTAGATTGAATTCATTACTAATATTTAGTTACAGACTCCAATTATTGCAAGTATATCATAATTTACCTATACAGAATATTTAATCAAAAGTAAATTATTTCAAATTTTAATATAAATACAATTTATTTAATTATTTTCATAAATAAGCTTTTTTTTTGTAATTGAAATTATTTTATATGTAATTTATCTTTTAGTTAAATAATTAATTTAGATTTTTCTACTAATTATATATACCTTATTTATATTTTTATATTACGAGTATAAAAGAAAATTATTGAATTAGAAAAAATATAATAAAAGAAAATTATTAAGTTAGGTTAAATATAATAAAAATAAAATATTAAATTAGACAAGATACAATAAAAGAAAAATATAAAATTAGATATATATTTACTCGAATGACACATAAGCAACTGAAACACTAAGATTTTTATTATCCTAGCGAAACATACGAATAAGAGATAGATTATGGTGATTTTGCATTAATATATACTTGTTTAACACCTGTGTATTAAACGGAATTTATCAAAAGATAAATATAAAAAATATTTGTGATAATTACAAAATTTTAAATTCAAAATAATGTATTTTCAACCCGTGTCGTATACATGTCTAATCTATTTATTAATTACTATAAATATTAAATAATTTTGTATTTGATGTTTAAGTTAAATTCATTAATAATCTTAGTTATATACTTACAAATATTCAAAAGGTGTCACATTCCAAACTCGCATCTAATATTTATTTTATTAATTATTAAATCATTTATATATATTAATGTTTAGAATAAACTCGTTAATAATTAGTAGTTACATACTTTTAGATATTAAAAAGATTGCATACTCTCAACTCGTGTCACATTGTACTGGTGTCTAATCAATATTTATTAATTATTTGTATATAATTTAATATTTTTATGTTTAGATCGAATACATTACTAATATTTAGTTATATACTTAGAGAATTGTAACGAACTCATATTTTGCTTATATAGAATATTTGAAACACCAAAAATAAAATTATCTTAAATTCTATTATCAATAAAATTTATTTAATTATTTTCATAATAAAAAAATTTTGTATTTAAAATTATTTTATATGTAGTTTGTCTTTTAATTAAAATAACTAATTTAAATTTTATCTACTAATTATATATGATATATTTTTATTTTTATATTAGGAGAATCAGAGAAAAGAATTAAATAAGGGAAAATATAATAAAATAATTAAATTAGGTAAGATATAAAAAAAAATTTATTAGGTAATATTATGATCGAATGACATATAAGCAAACGAATAACCAGAATTTTATATTGTTAAATGAAGCATACGAAGGTGACACATAGGTTAAGAGAATTTTGCATTAATATATAGGTGTGATTTTATAATTCATACATTCTTCACAAACGAAATGTACAAAGCAAAATAATGTGCAATTTCAAAGTTCTAATGACGGAGAATGACGTCCACCACTTCCACTAAGCAGCTTCCATTTGTATTTTGACCAGCATTTGCCATGGATATGATACGAGCTCTAGAGGATTAAATTTCAATTTCATAATTTGTTTTCCAGAAGAAATCATGAATAGTAAAATAAGTTATTAACTGTGTATAAATCATTTTCATCTTACATGGTTTTTAACTGTCTCAGGAGTAGTACACTTTCCAGTAACTTCATTGAAAGGTGTGTGCTTATCAAAAGTGATTCCATCATACACTTGATCACTGCCTCGTTTTTTGTTTTTCTTCAAGTGAGAAGTTATTATTAAAAAAAGAAAAATATTTATATAAATACTTATCACGACGTCTGTTCCCTAACTAAAGGCATCTGTTCGGACTTTGTTAAAACCTCTCGAGTTAAACCCACCCTTGTGGGAGAAACCCTCGTTGAGAAAAGAGTACTCTTCTCACGCCAGTAGTGGAAGGAACAGAACAGAGCGAAAAGAAGTACTACAATAAAGGCTTTTTACAACGGGTCAATTAACAACGGTTCTTATCACAACTGATGTAAATAGTATAAAACGACAACGGTTATGTTTACAACTGTTGTAAAGTTCTGTAGTAAAATATAGTAACTGGTATACTACGACGGTCTTTTTACAACCGTTCTAAATAAACGTAGTAAAATATAATTAGTTTAATTAAGTGAAATCAGTTTAATTAGTATTATATTTAAAAAAATGAAAAATTAAAAAAGCATATGTATTAATAAACAACCGTCGCCGTAAATCTCAAATTTCTGCCACCCCTGTTTCTCCTCGCCGTCATCCGGCGAGCCAAATTTACTCTCTAGAATCAACCTCCCTACTCTCACTCCGAATTATGAAAAACTCACACAGAACTTTGAGAGGCGACAAAATTCCAAAAAATCGAGCGGCTATCCCCTTTTGGGCAAAAAGGGTGAAACTCCGGTCGGCGCTCCTCCGGCCAAATTGGACGCGCACAAGGCTCTCCCTCATGACGTCGATGCTTCCCCAGGTAACAATTTTCAATATCATGCCCCAGTTTTGGCCAATTCGAATATTGACGCCAGCGATCCCCTTTTGCTCAAAGAAGGAGAAATCGACATTTCTTCACAAATTGCTGCGAATCGCAGAGAATTTGACATTCAGACTTTTGATTTTTGAAACAACTTTAGATGATGCGGAAGGAGCAAATTATTAATTTAATCACTTTTAGATTAAATTATTAAAATCAAAAGTTGGATTATCGACAAATAAGAAATTTTCTTGTCTTGATTTCATTTTGATGATTATTATTTGACAGATTGCAGGGTCTTTCAATTTCATAGATAACTTAGACATGTTTTATAGAAGTTCAATATCCTTGTTCATCATGAACACTCGTAACAAACTAAACTGGGGCTTGCCTTACCTCAACATCTAAATAATATTATAAGAATTATAAATGTAAATGAGTTATCTTGATTCTTGATCAAAGTTGTTTTAGGTGTTTTCTTTTTTCTCTCTTTGTCGTTGTAGTTTCTTTTCCTCTCTTTATTTACGTGGGTCTTCTCTTAGTCGTATTTGTTCTTCTTTGGTGTTGATTATAGCATCCCAATCTACCTTGTTGTTGTGTAATCGCGAATAAACTGTTTTGACCACTAGCTTTTCTCAAAAGTAAGTAGCACCCATACAGCACCCGAGCACAATGCTTAAGGCTCCGCAAATCACATTCATATCCATGTCTTGGTTTTCCACAACTTTATCAAACAAACTTTTTTAATTTGTTCGCACTGAGGTGAAGTTTGAATTTTTTCTTTTCAAAAGATTTTTCTTATATTCTCTAACCCTGTTTCTCTGCAATGTCTTGTTTTTATTCAACTTATACATACAAGTTGAACTTGTGTTGTGGCGCTGATTAAATATTTAATTTTCTGGTGTGCAGAAACTAACAACATTGCAGAAGGCTTATGCCGATATAACCTTTAGTGTATCTTAGGATGCAGGGGCTAGTGTTATGGTGTCAGATTGGACGTCTGTGAAGCATCAACATAAAGCTGACGGTGATGAAAGGTGAGTGTTTGAGTATTCTACTATGTGTTACGCAAATGATGATTTTTTTTTTTAAATCAAAATGCTTGTGCATAAAAGCAAATATAAAGAAAAACATGAGCAAGAACTTACAAAAACTAATGATGTGGTCGTCTCCCACTTGGAGTGAACCACATAGGTGCTGGCATAATCCTTTTTATGCTTTCGAAGTCTAAAGGAAAATAATAGCAAGGAGAAAAGGTCCTGTTTGTATAATCGAAAATGCCAATATCGAACTGAGCTTCAATCCAGGAGTAAGTGACATTGCAAACGAGTGGTTTATTCCGATAAACATGGCAAGACCATCCAATGAACCCTCCACGTACTTTGGTTTTACAACATCAAAATCAATTTTATAAGCATCCAACCCAATCGTTCTGTAGGGGAAACTATTGTCCCAGCCCCTGTACTCACCAAAGTAGATGGGACTAACATATGAGCCGTCGGGGCTCATTCGTGCCATGACATACCGCATCACAAGGAAAAGCTGATTGTACTGTTCAGCGTATACAAGGTTCACGTGTTGTTTGACTTCAAGCCATTCCGTTGATCTTATCAATTTCTCCTCGTGCACACACTGCCCCTTCAAGTCCTTACTACCAATTTTCCAGGACGAATGAATCCTAGGTGACAGAGGGTCGGAAAGATCCCAACACTCCAAGTCGCGGCGTGATTGGCAGAAATACAATTTCTGTTTGCTGGAATATACAAAATCGAGGTAAGTTCTCGCAAACATGCCGTCAAAGGTTTTATAATACAAATCGCCGATTGGAGTCCACTCGGGTTTGGTGCTGCGGCAGGGCTGGCCGAAAGCCAGTCTAACGTTCCGGACCGAATATCATCGTGGCGATGCATTCGTCATCGTCATCCGGAGAGGAGGAGAGTATGAGCTTGGATACGCTGGCACGGCCATCGGGTGCCAAGTTGATCCTGGGATCGGGTAAGGTTTCGATGGGAGGAAGCTTGATGTGGCGACGAGTGATGGGGTTGGAGAGAAAGAGATGGTTGTTGTTGGGCTGATTCAACAAGGCTAGCCAGCCGTGTGACGACCCAACGAATTTGGCGTCGTCGTCGGGCATTTCATCATCTTCTAACTTACTGCTGTTGATGCTTCTATTTTTGAGAAAGCTCTCTTCTTTCTCCTCCGAAAGGTTGTAGAACTTGTAAACCATGCCGCTTCTTCTTCAAACACAGGTGGTAACATCAGCCACGGCGACATTATTCTCGACGACGGTGATGAATCAACGCCCTTGCTCATCATCATCATCCGAGAAGATCTGAGAGCACCAGCTGATCTTCGACGGAGAAGAGAAAAAACGGCGGCCTTTACCATGGAACCCATGCCCCCACCGATTAGATCTAGCAGTCGAGCCCGAGCAAACCCTATCTCAGACCCTTCCCCTTCTACGCAATTGATGAATTCTCAGGTTTAAATTTCAGTATTTTTATTATAGGTTTTTTGGAATGAGAACATTAATTATAAAATGATTGTTGTTGTGATGTTCTTCGTATGATTTTGTTAGTTAGAATGTTATTATAATATCCTAGGATTTATAAAATCTCAAGACGAATCAAATCTCAAGGAGGCTTTTATCATTTACAAAAATATCTAGTTGCTTTTATAATTAGCCCATACTTTAGGCGGGGGTGTAATTATCCCACAGATATAATATATGAATGGAAAGAAAAAATAAAAATTGTTGGATATTACTCTGTTAAACAAATTCTAGTTAAAAAGAAATACTCGAAGACATGATGCTATATAGCTAGAAAAAAATGATTATGCTTAATCAATTTACCTTCATCAGATGCTCTAGCTTGCCAAAGTGACAACTGTAAGTGGAATCAAACTTCAAGGTTGTCTTTTGTAATTTTCGATGTTAGCTTTTTTTCTTGTAAAATACCACAAACCTTAGGGAGATCTTTTGTAATTATCCACAATCTTTTTCTTTTTCGAAATCAATTGGGCTCAAATATTATCTGATTTTCTTAACTTTCTTTTTGAACATGTGTTAATTATGGAATTAGGATTTTGGATGTGAAGACTACTGGTTTTTTCCAACATCTAAGCCACCACCTCCTCCGAGGTTATTTTCCTTTTCTAGCTACCATCCCTTTTCTTTCCTAATTTTTTAATAAAACCTTTTTTTTCCAAAATTATTTTTCTTGTTCATTATGTACAATTTTTAATTGATCAACTTCGTCTTAGAGATGATCCATTGTGGATTATGTTCGTCTTTTCCCTAAAAATGTGAATCACATAGTTGTGTGCAACAAGACTTCGTCAATATACATCATGAGACTCCAAGGTCAGGTAATAAATACATTAACTTAGAGATGCAAATGATGTTCTTTTACTGTGGTATTCATTTGATTTTATTTATTATTATTATTACAATTATTATTATTGTTAGAATAATAATTTTTTTATTTTAGTTTTAAATTTTTTTTGGTGAAGGTTGTGAAAAGTTTTTCATCATGTAAAAGAAAAGGTGGAGATTTTATGGCAGCTTGTGTGTCACACAAAGGATAGTGGATTTATTGTGTTGGCGAAGATAGGTACATATTCTCATTTTCGACTTAACTGCATTTCAAAATAGTTTTCTTATATCTGTTAAGGCAAGAACAGAAAGAGTTTAAATATGTGCCTCTTTCTCATAGTGCATGAATTATTACCGTCTGTATTATCTTTTCACAAATTTGGTCGATTAATATGCATGAATTTATGTTAGAGGCAACAACAGAAAGAGTTTAAATATGTGCCTCTTTCTCATAGTGCATGAATTATTACCGTCTGTATTATCTTTTCACTAATTTGGTCAATTAATATGCATGAATTTATACTGCTTCAGTTGTCAATCTGGAAAGCTAGAGAATCTAATGAAGGTAACTTGCTTAAGTTTAGTCCTTTTTCCTTAAGGGTCACATAAAATTGTTTATGAAGGAGGTAAGTGTAAGACAATAAAACCTTAGGTCAAAACTCAAGAGTACTTTTTGTTATTAAAAACATTCACTTCTTTTGAGCAAGGTTCATGTAAGATAAGCCAGATTGATTTGATCTCAAGAATGGCCTCCATTTTCGAATCCTTCTTATTTGAGCAGGCAAGGCAACAGAGACAATAGTAGATAAAGTGGTATGGGATTCCATTATTTTACTGGTATTCACATATATTAACGGCATTTTGTTAACACGTGAGATATTGTAATTCTAAACACTATTTTATTAAGTAATACATCTCTTAAGTATTGCTCAACATTATTAGAGAGTAGTGGTAGAATAATATCTTGGCATATCTAAGCTATAGTTTTTTCACTTCTGTTGTTCTTTGACCTTATTTACCTTTGTTGGCTGGGCCTAGGGATCTCGGTTGGCAACAGAGATATGCACCTTTTGTTGGACGGATTATTGTACTGTCGATTCTTGTTCTGTTGCTATATCCCTTCCTGTTCACTTGGACTGTCATTGGCACCCTTTGGTTCACACGTGCAAAAAACTGTGTAAGCTTTATTTTGTCTTTCTCCCCCCCCCCCCCCCCTCTTTTTTTTCTGAGTATTCTTGTCATATGCTGCAAATTTAGAATAAATGTAATATCTAAAACCATTTTCTCAGTTGCCTGAGGAGGGTCAGAAGTAGGGTTTCCTTATTTGGCTGCTTTTCAGCTATTGCGGACTTGTGTGCATTGCTTGCATCTGTATGGGCTGTATGGGAAAGGTTAGTAGTAGTATTTCTCAATTCACACTTCAGAGGTTACTAGTTATGGTTTAAATTACAAAAACTAACCTCTAGGTTTAGCGTAACTTCAGCAGATGGCGGATGACCCAATGAATCAAATGTCCCAGAAAGTAATATTCCGTACTTCCAATTTCATTCAGGTTATATAAAAAGTGCATTTTAATTCCATTGTTTTAGGTTAACAAAGACTAATAAAAGTATTTTTTTTCTCTATATCAAATATATCTCTTCTAGGCATAAAATTATGATTTTTTTAATGGGTTTTTTGAGAAGTGTCTCCAATACGTGAAGCGATTCAGCCGATATAAGACTACTGATTCTGTTAGACAAGTTTGAGAGTATCCTTTTTCTTTATGCTATCCTTTTTTTAAAAATATTTTTTGCTCATGAAGGGGGTGAATCTAAGACAGTTAAATCTTGGGGGTGCTTTTTGTAATTTTTGAAAGTTAGATGAGATTTTTTTTGTAATTAGGTCAAGGGTAGTTTTTAATTAACCCTTTAACTTAAAAATTTGTGATCATATATTCGCAGCTTGTTATATGTTCCCTTAGCTTTAATAGCTGGGGTGCTCGGGTTGATGATCGATCTGCCGGTGATCACAGTGATTGCCATGTGCAAGAGCCTGTACATGCTTTTCAAGGGTTGGCATTGGTTGTTTCATGACTGCATAGGACGTGAAGGCCCGTTCTTGGAGACTATATGCGTCTCGTTTGCTGGTCTTGCATTTTTACTAATAGTAGAAAAATATGCTCTCATCAGCTATGGTTAGAACTATTACTTTGTGTAAGTCGTACGTATTTCATTAATAAAATTATACCTTGGTTAGATGAATTGTAACCTTTTAGTTTTGTTTGAGTTGTTAATTTATAGTTTGGTTAGATGGATTATTGGACAAATTATGTTCTTACTATTTGAATTTGATGAATTGTTGGGTGAATTGTGTATTTATTGTTTGGTTTGGCTATGTGAAATAAATCGGTTACAAATTTCTAGGTGTAAATCGCCTGAAAATGTCAAATAAAAAAAAAAACTGTAAATCTACATCGGTTATTATTTGACCGATGTAGTCTGATTA
>BMAC01000299.1:621100-631746 GCA_014905375.1 Phtheirospermum japonicum | reverse complement strand
TTATTATTTGACCGATGTAGTCTGATTACCTTTAACTTAAAAATTTGTGATCATATATTCGCAGCTTGTTATATGTTCCCTTAGCTTTAATAGCTGGGGTGCTCGGGTTGATGATCGATCTGCCGGTGATCACAGTGATTGCCATGTGCAAGAGCCTGTACATGCTTTTCAAGGGTTGGCATTGGTTGTTTCATGACTGCATAGGACGTGAAGGCCCGTTCTTGGAGACTATATGCGTCTCGTTTGCTGGTCTTGCATTTTTACTAATAGTAGAAAAATAGTCTCATCAGCTATGGTTAGAACTATTACTTTGTGTAAGTCGTACGTATTTCATTAATAAAATTATACCTTGGTTAGATGAATTGTAACCTTTTAGTTTTGTTTGAGTTGTTAATTTATAGTTTGGTTAGATGGATTATTGGACAAATTATGTTCTTACTATTTGAATTTGATGAATTGTTGGGTGAATTGTGTATTTATTGTTTGGTTTGGCTATGTGAAATAAATCGGTTACAAATTTCTAGGTGTAAATCGCCGAAAATGTCAAAAATTCAAAAAAAAACTGTAAATCTACATCGGTTATTATTTGACCGATGTAGTCTGATTAACATATTGCATCGGCTGTTTCAATAACCGATGTTTACATCGGGTTTTTTTAAATTTTACATCAGTTTTAAGGGAAACTGATGTAGTATAGTCCAGTCTTACATCGGTATTTCATGATTTACATCATTTATTAGATAAACCGATGTAGTATTTTCTAGTCTTACTCAGTTTTACACCGATGTAAAGATTGTGACATTTTTTACATCGTCTTCATCTACATCGGTTAAAAAGCCGATGTTAATAGCCAAAAATAACCGATGTAAAATCTGTTTTCTGTAGTAGTCGAGTGCGATTGGATATCCTTTCGTTCATTTTCGTTTCTTTCACTAGAAAATAGTGAAAATAAAATTATAGGGAGATAAAAAATATTTGGTAAGATAATGATTGGATATAATTTGTGATTTTTAAGTAAGTAATTGGGTATGAAATTATTTGGTAAATAAAATTTCAAGTGGGACCCACAAAAATTTTGTATGGTGTGAATTAATGATGGTGGAAAGATTAGATAAAGGAAATAAAATAAAATCTTTGTGTGGTAAAAAATAAAAAAATATGTTTTTGATATTTTTATTGTCTTACTATTTACAAATTTTAATATTTTTTTTTTGTTGTCTTATATACAATATCTTTCTAATTCGTTTTATATTATAATTAGAAATAAAATATGTTTATTTCACATTTTGTCAAAGTAATGTCCATTCTTAGTTATATATTCAACGTTTAATGATAATACTTGTCATAATAATAATAATAATAATAATAATAATAATAATAACAATACACATAATAATAACTAGATTAATCTTAAAATAAAATAATAAAATCTCTACCCTTCCCACACCAACCAACCACCCACAGAATTTGTAATATATATATATATATGAATTTCAAAGAATAAATATTTGAGTGTATCACATATAAATCACAACATTATTTGTTCTATTTACATATATTACACCTTTCGCTATGAATGTATTCATAAAATTAAGTTCCTTATATATATATATATATATATATATATTATATATATATATATATATATATATAATTTTTATTTTAGTTATAATTATTCATATTTAATTTTTGTTATATTTACAAGTACTTCCCTCTTGATACTTCAAAATTAAATTTCACAAAATTTGGGCCTCCTTTAAATTATGTGGTAATTTTTCGTAGAAAAACACACACACGAAAAATTAGGAAATTGTCGATCAACCAAGACTCCGAAACGGCCCAAACCGCCATAGTCGCCGCTCCTCTGGACAAATCCATCTGATATAATTCACAAACCACCATCATAGACTGCGAAATTCATCAAAATCAATCATCCATTGAGCACGACACCATGAGATCCAAATACCTATTGGCCCAATTCAGACGCAAATCTCCAAAACTAAAATTCGCCAAAAGCACTGAGTGTATTAAATTTGAGTTTTGGAGTTGCAATTGTAGAAATGGGGGGATATTGGAGATTTGATGTAAGAGACAGTGAAATGAAAGATGAAATTGGAAGAGAAAAAAGGTGAAAATGAGAGAGAGAGGAAATGAAAGGGTGCGCTTGGATATCCTTTCAGTTCCTTTCGTTTCGTTTTGCTAGAAAATAGTGAAAAAAAATATTTTAGGGAGATAAAATTTTTTGGTGAAATAGTGATTGGGTATGATTTATATGATAATTGAACAAAAGATTGGATATAAAAAATTTTGGAAAGTCCGCCTCCCTCACATTCTCTCTCCCGCCGTCGCCATCCTCGCTTCCTCCTCCGCCGCCGCCTCCAACATTACCGAGATCCTCTCCGCCTTCCCCGAGTAGAGCGACTTCAACAGCCTCCTCAGCCAATCGGCGACCGCAAGCCTCTTCTTCCTGGGTCGGCGGCAACGGCTGGTATTGCAGGCGGTGGTGAATCCACGGTGGGCGGCGGCTCAAATCGAAGGTGGCTCTGGACTTCGTCGGCGTCGGGCCGTACTTCTAGACTTCGCGGAGTTGTACCGGCAACTGGGCGACGAAGGTGATTTCAGGCCCCCTTAGGTTTCGGGCTGCGAATTTGGAGAAAACCCAGATGGCGATGGGTTTAGGAAAAAAATATTGATTGATAGGCGCTACAATTTACGGCGGTTGGGTTTCTATGGCTGCCGAAAATGGTGAGGGTTTCGATCGGGCATTGGGGAGGCCTTGCTCTCTTATTATCAAATTGTTTTTGGGCCTCCTTTAAATTATGTGGTAATTTTTCGTAGAAAAACACACACACGAAAAATTAGGAAATTGTCGATCAACCAAGACTCCGAAACGGCCCAAACCGCCATAGTCGCCGCTCCTCTGGACAAATCCATCTGATATAATTCACAAACCACCATCATAGACTGCGAAATTCATCAAAATCAATCATCCATTGAGCACGACACCATGAGATCCAAATACCTATTGGCCCAATTCAGACGCAAATCTCCAAAACTAAAATTCRCCAAAAGCACTGAGTGTATTAAATTTGAGTTTTGGAGTTGCAATTGTWGAAATGGGGGGATATTGGAGATTTGATGTAAGAGACAGTGAAATGAAAGATGAAATTGGRAGAGAAAAAAGGTGAAAATGAGAGAGAGAGGAAATGAAAGGGTGCGCTTGGATATCCTTTCAGTTCCTTTCGTTTCGTTTTGCTAGAAAATAGTGAAAAAAAATATTTTAGGGAGATAAAATTTTTTGGTGAAATAGTGATTGGGTATGATTTATATRATAATTGAACAAAAGATTGGATATAAAAAATTTTGGAAAGTCCGCCTCCCTCACATTCTCTCTCCCGCCGTCGCCATCCTCGCTTCCTCCTCCGCCGCCGCCTCCAACATCACCGAGATCCTCTCCGCCTTCCCCGAGTAGAGCGACTTCACAGCCTCCTCAGCCAATCGGCGACCGCAAGCCTCTTCTTCCTGGGTCGGCGGCAACGGCTGGTATTGCAGGCGGTGGTGAATCCACGGTGGCGGCGGCTCAAATCGAAGGTGGCTCTGGACTTCGTCGGCGTCGGGCCGTACTTCTAGACTTCGCGGAGTTGTACCGGCAACTGGGYGACGAAGGTGATTTCAGGCCCCTTAGGTTTCGGGCTGCGAATTTGGRGAAAACCCAGATGGCGATGGGTTTAGGAAAAAAATATTGATTGATAGGCGCTACAATTTACGGCGGTTGGGTTTCTATGGCTGCCGAAAATGGTGAGGGTTTCAATCGGGCATTGGGGACGGACTGGTTTCGGCTGTGGCTGTGAGTTTTGGACTGCTGGTGGTTTGGGTTTCGGCGCCGGATGTGGTGGAAAGCCGGCCGGAAGAAAAGCGATCCTGACCGACGGTCATATTATTGACTCGACGCCGCTCTGTATTTTCACCGTCGACAGCCTGCTGCTTCCGGTGAGGTTATCAGATTATAGAGGGGAGAACGAAAAAGATTCAGGAAAAAAAAAATTTGGAAAAGAAAAAGTTGTATTTTTAGTTAGTGAGAGAAAATATAAAGTGATATAAACATTCATTTTTTTGTGGTTTTTTTTTCCTGCCAGCGAGAGGAAAAAGTTTTTTTTTTCACTTCCAAGCGCACCCAAAGTTTTTTAGGAAATTTTCCATAAAAAAATTACTTTTATAGTCATACCCTTTTTCAGCCCCTTTTTTTTTTGCCAACGGACCAAAAAAAAAATTCCGCTCGTTTCCAATTGCGCCCTAAGAGCCACTGGCCAACTAAGTGAAAAAATAAGCTACAACAAGCAGGTCGTGATCTAAAAAGTAGCAATACTAAGGTTCTCAGTAGCAAGATTAAACTGTCATTCGAGGGGCTGATGTCAAGACCGTAGTGAACGGTACACCGTTTTACCCAAAATATCATCATTCACCAGATTTAGGAGGAACGTCGGAGGTGACGTGAACCACTTGTAATGGGGAGAATCGGACTTGGAGAGCGCATCAGCAGCGCGATTGCCTTCACGATAAACATGCGAAATCTTGAACTCGATTAAGGTAGTGATATAAAGAACCCGACGCCAACGAGCCAGAAAGCGACAAGAGACATCCAGGATACGCTTTACAAAAAGCTCCACCACATAAGTCGAGTCGATTCCATCCAAATCCGTCTCCAACCTCTCTGATCAGCCTCCTCGACAGCAATAATCGCGGCCTCCAACTCTTCCTCAAAGGTGAAACCCTAGTCCAGTGATCTCGAGAAGCTGCCTTTTACAAAACCCCGGTACGTGCAAAAAATTCCTGCCGCGACGCAATCTCCGGGACAGCCCAAAGCAATGTCATCCGTATTCACCTTAATCCATCCAGGTGAGGGGGCAACTAAGACACAGGAGTAAGGGTGCGTGAAAGCGCGGGTCTACCACGCATACCCAATTTGTGCAAACAATCAGGTCGGAAACAGTGTTTGTCATCATGCCGTGATCGAGGGCGGAAGACTCCAAAATGAGCGAACGCATGAGAATAATTGCCTCCGTGGCGGAGAGACGAACTTATTATGGACGAAATTGCACCTGAGGTGCCAGATCATCCATATCACCGAGATGAAAGTCGTTTCCCATAGGAAAAGTACATGCGCACTAAAACGACAGTCAATAATAAAAACACAAAGATGAGCAAAACCACCTAAAAAGGGGAGCTGGATTTCGAAAGAATCCTCGATCCAGCCCCAAATGTGACGCGCAAACTGACAATCCGTGAGAATATGATCAACCGTCTCAAAACTCTCGAAATAAAAACAAACAAAAGGAAGGACCTATGAAACACACCCCACCCCCTGCGGATCACGTCGAAGACACCAATCCGATTAAAGATCGCCTTCCAAACGATGATAGAGCATCGAGGCGGAATGTGAGAAGACCAAATCCAGTTTCCCCACCGAACCTTAAGAAACTTCTGACAGAGGTGGTCGTACGCAAACTTAGCCGAGA
The DNA here is from genome assembly GCA_014905375.1 of Phtheirospermum japonicum. Classification (NCBI taxonomy): domain Eukaryota; kingdom Viridiplantae; phylum Streptophyta; class Magnoliopsida; order Lamiales; family Orobanchaceae; genus Phtheirospermum; species Phtheirospermum japonicum. The sequence goes on along the minus strand of BMAC01000299.1, from coordinate 626,230 downwards.
TGTCACCCGAAGGAGAGATAGACCAGACGTGTTTATCCTCAGTGTGTGGGACAGTGAGAAACCGGAGGATGTCAATGACGATGTCAGTGTAAGCGACAAGGAAGTTATCTGTAAGGTGTCAGACCCCAGAAAAGAAGTAATTGGCGATAGTCTGAGAAAAATGAGGCTTAAACCTCTCTAGAATGCTGATGTGGGAAGCGATGGAGTAACCGAGCCAGTTATCCCACCAGAAGCTAACTCTGGAGTCGCTGTCAGGGATCTAACGAGAGCTCTCCAAAATGCTAATAACATGACCCCTGATGCCCTCCAAATCAACGAGGGGACATTCGCACGGTGGGAACCATTCGTCTTAAGAAAGCGCACGCGGAGAAGACAAAAAGCCATAAAATCCTTGTTAAGCAAGTTATTAGCAAGATTGAAGAGAAACGAGGAATTGGCAGTGATGACGGAGCGGATGCCGAGACCACCCTCCTCACGAGGGGCACAACAACGGGCTCAGTTAACAGCGCAACGCTTACAATTAGAAATGTCGTCCGACCAGACGAAATTTCTAATAGCAGTCTTCAAATTGCGTGTAAACGAGGTCAGTCATTTAAGGATGGGTATGGAATGCCCCGTAGTGCTGGTAATGACCGAGTTAACGAGGTAGATACGACCATGAAAAAACAAGGAGGAACCCTTCCAAATTCCAGACTTATTATTTTATACATATTGCATGTTCAATAATTATGACTTGGATAGAAAATTATAAAAGTTAAAGTGATGATTAAGTTATAAATCGGCTCATGTCGAACAACAACAAATGCATGTGTACCTTAATTGTGATGAGTCTTCATTTGTTTCCAGCTTTCCGTAGCTTTCATGTTGTAAGATGAGATATCTCATTATATATTGTACGAATACAACTATGAAATGAAGATAAAGTTGACAAACACCAAAAGATTCATAATTGAATTTTTGGACCAATAATCACACAAGTCAATTAGTTGTTGTCGGTCACTTAATCTGACTAAATCAATACGAGCTTGTTGAGACGTAAGCTTCCCAAAATAAAACATCAAATTCACTAATTTATTGTAATGACGGTACATTTTAACGTTCATATATTCACTTCGAATCACATTTTAAATTCCAATTTCTTAAATTAACTTATTATTTATTCATTTTTGCATTAAATATTAAAGCGTGCAAGGCGGACCAATTTTAATTTGCCATCTTCCGCGGCAAACCAAATTTGACTTGCTATTATCAAATGAAGCACGTGTTTTGTAGGACTTCTTTATTAAATTAAATGCCAAAAAATATCCGCATTACCAAAACTAACATGTAATTTAGTGGTGTCTTGAACATGGATTTTAAAGAATTTTTAAGCATTTGAAATTATATATATTTTGAAGAATTCTATGGATTCTGTTATGATTTCTATTGGATTTTAATGAAATTTTATGAATTCTTATATAATGGAATTGTGTGAATTTTAAAATATTCTAATGGAATTTGTTGAATTTTATGAACATATAATTAATGAATTTATGTAAATATAATAACTTCATAATCATTAAAAATGCAAGTATTCAAACAAAGTCATTAATATAAATGTAATTTGACATGGTCAAGTATGATTTTTTTTTATAAAATATTATTACTAAAATAATTATTCAACTAAAATAACATTGATGAAGATAATTCATATTTTTTAAATAAAACTGCATTTATCAAGATGTGGTAATAAATATTTATCAACTAATAAATCTCAAGGTGTCTAAGAAAAATAGAAGAAATCATTGTACATATATATAAATATTGAAAAGACTTTCTTATTTCCTGTAAAATATTATAATGACATTTTTTTTTACTAAATGCTCCATAAAAAAAGATGTTAGCAATCGAAATAAGACTACAAAACAAATATATGGTGGCTATTCACAAACTTAGAATCAACTGAAAATACAAAATAATAATAATAATAATTGTAGAGTAATACTAATTTAAAATTATTGTCATACCAAAATGATAATTAAGGTACAAGTTTATTGAAAGATTCAAAGAATATATAAAATAATATGTGGGTAGAGATACATGAGAGAAAAATATACTTATTCTTTTTCACTCAATAATAACAATAAATAATAATAATAATAATGTATTATTATAATAATTATTAATACTATTATTTTATTCTATTATATTATCAATATTATTATTGTTGTTGTTGTTATTACTATTTTAGAAAAATGGAATTCGAATTTCGAGGGACTGAGGTTGGATTTTGTATAGAATATTTTCTTCATAAATATGCCTTAGAATTCTATGAAAATCCGTTCAAATTTACTTAAGAAATCCATGAAGTTCGTAAAATGTTTGATAACATTGGATTTCCGTAGAATCCATTAAAATCCAAGTTGAGAAACACAAAATTTGATTTATTCCATAGAAATCCAAATTGAGGACACCTAAATTATTATGAAATTCTAAATTTCACTAAATTCTATATTGGGGGACACCCCTTTTAGTCTATTTATCAAAACCCTGGTTATATTTTAATTAATTATATATATATTAATACAAAATACTTTTTATATATGTGTCTTGTTCATTATGTTTTGTTTGACAAATAAAATTTTATGGTGCTTCACTTGCTTATATATCATCTGAACCTAATATTTACTTAATTTAATTTTGTTTTATTGTATCTTGCCTAATTTACTCTTTTTTTTATTATATTTGACTAATTTAATATTTTTTTTATTATATTTTGTATAATTCAATATTCTTATTTTATTTAATTCAATAAATTTTTGATTCTCCTAATATAAAAATATAAATAAGACATTTATAATTAGTAAGAAAAATATAAATTAGTTATTTAATGAAAAGACAAATTACATATAAAATAATTTTAATTAAAAAAATATTAATTATAAAATATTTAAATAAGTTGTATTTATAATAAAAGTTAAAAATAATTTTATGTTTAAAATTTTAAATATTCTATATAGTTAAATTACGAGTTATTTGCAATAACTTAAATATGTAGCTGAATATTAGTAATGAATTCAATCCACACATAAAAATATAGAATTATATAATAACTATTATTAATAAATATTGATTAGACACTGGTACAATGAAACACAAGTTGAAAGTATGACATTTTGAATTTCTCAAAGCATGTAACTAATAATTACTAATGAGTTTAATTTAAATATTAAAATATAAAATAACTTAACAATAGTTAATGAATAAATATTAGACACTGGTTGAGAATGTGATATCTTTTGGATTTTTTGAAATATGTAAATAAAATTATTAGCGAGTTTGATGTAAATATTAAAATATAAATTTATTTAATAATTACAATAATTAGTAAATAGATTATACATCTACAAGACACGGATTGAGAATACATCTATTGAATTTTCATTTTAAATTTAAAACTCTCTAATTATTATAAATATTTTTATATGTATCTTTGATAAATTTAATGTAATACACGAATGTTAAACTAATAAACTTATAAATATCCCGCTGACATATGTATATGTTAGACAAACTTGTACACTCGAAAGATGATGGATATTAATCTCAATAATATATTTATAAATTTAAAAGAATGGGATTTATTTTCGGTTACTAGACTAAACTAGAAAGGTATTTTATAATTATCCTAATGTATTTCTCTTTCTGAGAAATTGTACAAATTTCATGCACACCTAGACATTCACTACAAAAAAAAATTGGGATATACTGACGGAAGATGCTAACGAATAACAAGCTGCTAGCATATACTGACGGATTGTTGATGGGCATAGGCCATCAGCAATATTAAAAAAAATTTTTGGGCGGGAAAAAAACACGTCAAAAATAAATTCCGATGACCGGAAAAAAATTCTGGCGGCTGGCGGTGGCAGTCAAATATTATTATTATTATTATTATTATTATTATTATTATTATTATTATTATTATTATTATTATTATTATTAAGGGTATTGTGGTATATTCATATCACAATTTTGGACTATTTGGCAATGAGTAGGTACTATTTGACTTAAAATCGGATGTAGTACTAATTGACAAATGAAACTCGACTTAAAGGACTATTTGGCAATTTTCCCTTATAAAATATTATAAAAAAATATTGACGGGTGAAATTACTGACGGGCGCCACCCGTTCAGCAATCAATTGTGTCAAATACGAGGACATATTCAAGGGTGTAAGAAATATATAATATATATATATATATATATATATATATATATATATATATATATATATATATATATATATATATATATATATATATATAGGGGTGGGTTCAAATGGAACCATGTCATTATATGCGAACCTGCGAACTAGTGCTTTTATTATATACCAGCAGTGATTTTATTATACAATCACAATACTTTATTAGTATTATCAGTTATATACATCAGTAGTGCTTTTATTATACAATTCTAATGCTTTTAAGTAAATAAGAAAATACACAAAATATTTGATCCATCCATTTAATTAGATTTAAGGCCCATAATTGACCCTAGGTTCACATATAGAAACATGGTTCTCATTTGAACATATATATATATATATATATATATATATATATATATAGCAAATATTGGTCTGGAGGCCTTATGAATCTTGCGCAATTTGAATCTCCTTACCCGTCAGTATTTAATAAAATATTATAAAAAAAATGCTGAGGTGGCAAGTAGTTGTTGGATTACCATACATGGGTATGGTATTGTGGAAGGTATGGTAGTCTTTTTCTATCTATCTATCTATATAGGGGTGGTAGAACCATGTCATTATATGCGAACCTGCAAATTAGTATTTTTATTATATACCAGCAGTGCTTTTATTATACAATCACAGTGCTTCATTATTATTTTTAGTTATATACACCAGTAGTGTTTTTATTATACAATCATAATACTTTTACATAAATATGGAAATACACAAAAAATCTTATTCATCCATTTAATTAGATCTAAGGCTCATAATTGACCTTAGGTTCACATATAGGAACATGGTTCTCATTTGAACCTAATCCTATATATATATATAGGATTGGATTCAAATGAGAACACCGTCATTATATAAGAAACTAGGGACTATTTTGACCGTAGAT
>BMAC01000299.1:598046-611722 GCA_014905375.1 Phtheirospermum japonicum | reverse complement strand
GGTTCGAACCGGTGGTTTGGTCGGTTTGCACAAACCGTTGAACACGTCTACCTTCACGTCAACATTTTTCACTTAATAGGGACCATTAAATTAATTTTACAATTTTTATATTAAAAAGTCTATATTTATAAATGTAGGGGTGGAGGTACACTGTACTCTTTTCCAATATTTTAAATGTGGAAGATTCCAAAATTAGTATCACAACTACGCAGGAGATTTTCATAACTACTCTCACTTAAATTTAATTAATAAATTATAAATCCTTAATTTTTAAAATGACCAATTTTTGTTGAAAAAATTAATTTGGTCGAAATTAGGTTAAAATATGAGGGTTTCAAATGAGTTTTTTTTTTAATTATAAAAAATCAAAAAGAAATTAAGAGAAAAGGCAATAAATTATATATAGTTAATTAAATTTGAAAAGTCCACGTAAAGTATTATAAATTGATTTATAAATAAGTAATAAAACCTATAACTAAATTTTAATAGTTACTTGATAAATCAGAATAGAAAAAAAATATCATAAAATAATAAACTAATATTACTTAAAATTAATTTCCAAACAATAAATCTGAAAAATGGAAAAACACACACTATAGAATCAATTATAAAAATGAAATGTATAGTTGATTTACAAAGAATAAATTTAAAAAATATTATTGAAGTAATTATTTACTAGATATTTTAAAAAACCTCAGAGATATTTTAAAATAATTAAATAAGTCTAAAATAAAACTAATTCCATTAAAATTAATATTTTATAAATAAGCAATTATTTAATAAATCTACAAGATGAAAAGTAAACAAAAAGAAACCCAATAGTATAATTGTTTGAAAAGAATGAATAAAATGATATTGAGTCGATTTTTTTTTTCTTTTTTGAATTTATTAAATTTACTTAGAACTGAGTTGAAAAGTCTTACATGTGTTTAACTGCATTTTGTAGAATATTAGATGTTTGTTAATATTATTTTATTGTAATCATTATTATTTAGTTTGTTTTATATTGGTCACACTTATTACTTGGAAAAATTAATTATAAGTTTTATATGTATTTAAGGCATTCTAATAAGAAAAACCAGATTTATTTTAATATTTCATAATATTTTGAGTTTTTATTTCTTTTCTCCTTTCGGTTATACCATTTCTGTTGTTTATCTTTTTTTTTTCCTTTCATTTTTTAGGTTTATTAAATAATAATTTATAAGTTTTTATATTTACTTAATAGAATTTATGAGTTTCTATTTCTAGACTCATTTTTGATAATGTTTACAAAATTTAATTTGTTCTAATTTTATTAGATTGTTGTTTCTAATCAATTATAATTTTCATTTTTATTTATTTGATCCTATAAAAAAAATCATTTTCTAGAAAAATAGTTTTTGGATATTATTTTAAACCAGATTTGTTTTCTTTATTTTATGGTATTTTTGAGTTTTGGTTTGTATTTTTATTCTTTTCATATTAATTAATTAATTAAATTTTGCTATAAATTTTATAATGTATTTATTGTATTATAAATCATTGCATATTTTGTGTGGACTTTTTAAGCTTAATTAATTAAATAGAATTTATTAAACTTTCTCTATTTTTTTATAATTAAATTTAAAAAAAAAAAACTTACCTGAAAAATCCCCAAGTTTTAATCTACCAAACTGCATTTTCAGCAAAAACTGTCCTTAAATTGGCCACAATTTAAAATCGTGAAACTGAATTAATTAATTAAATTTGAATGAAATTAATTTTGAAAATTCTTATAGTTGTCGGACTAATTTTGAAAATTTACCTTTTAAATGCTAAGTTGCTTTGAATTTTGTATATTCAAATCAAAAGTCTAAAAGCAAGCTACTTGGTTTTACTTAGATTAATTCTGGTTTTGGATTGATTTCATACGCACACGAACAAAAAAAAAGGGAAAAGAAAAGAAAAGAAAGTAGTTTTTCTATGTAACTGTGACATGGATCAGAGAGAGAGAGTATAGGGTTACAAAATTTTCTAACAATTTATTTTTCATTATTCTCAGTATATACCAAGTGAGTGGGCTAAAGGGATACTCAATGATGCCGAAAGTCTTACAGAAGAGAAAATTGATGAGGTGTTGGATGTGTTCCTTAAAGACTTCAAAGATGGGTCCTTAGAAGCCAAAGGTTGGCCTATATACACCAGTGCTTATATAGTCTCTAAAGCAGCCATGAATGCCTACACAAGATTTCTAGCCAACAAGTACCCGGGTTTTCGGATTAATTGCGTGTGCCCTGGATACGTCAAAACCGATGGCAACTTTAATACTGGGGGCTTGTCCGTTGAAGAAGGCGCCGAGAGTTTGGTGAGGCTGGCCTTGTTGCCTGATGATGGCCCATCTGGCCTCTTCTTTTTTAGACATGAAGTGACATCTTTTGAGGATTAATGAGTTTTGAGTTGTGAAGATTGAATTGCATGGTTGTATCGTACTATTGTGTTTTCGTATTAGCTAAGTTTAATTTTAACAATTTCATGCTTTTCTGTCGTGGGCCATTATCATCCCTACACTGAGTATATGATTGTCATGCCGTAGAATTTCATCCACGAAAATGTTGTAATAAGGGTGTTTGTTATTTCCAAGTGTTTGAGTTGTTTAAAAACTTGACTTGTAACTCTCTCTATCTCTCCAAGTGATAGTGTTAAAATTTATCTAGTTTTGATTTTCTTTATTGTTTACTAGCGCAATATCCGTGTAACACACGGGTCAATTATATAAAAATGATCATTTAAGTTAATAAAATATCCAATATAAAACATATATTGATTACAAATAAGAAAACACCTAATATTTAAAAAAAACAAGAAAAAAAAACATACAATTTACTTTACATTCTAAATTTTGCTTTATAAATTATTGGATAACCTTTAAATGACAATGACAATTTTTAATAAGAAAACATTGGATATTGATTTTGGGTTATTTAAAAAAAATAAATAATTCGAAACACTAAGAGCAGTTCTATATAATTATCCAATTTAATTTTATTGGACATGGTGATAGTTACATAATATCTATAAGAAACAACCAATTTTGCATGCCTCAATTTAATTAGTCATCTAGATGCTATTAAGCTATATCAAGTATCCCCATCAGACTGAAATGTTTTCATAGTTCGAGAAAATTGATTGCAGACGAAAGCATGAAACCGAACAAACACATCATAAAACTCGGACTTAGCACGCAAAGGATATATCCACGAAAACCGAGAAAAATCATCCACAAAAGCAACATAATATTTAAACCCATCAGAAGTGGAAACGGGTGCAGGACCCCACAAATCACAATGAATTAAGTCAAGAACAGCAGTAGCACGTTTGTCATTCAACGAAAATGGTAAACACTTGCTCTTGGCCAACTGGCAAGAAAAGCAGAGGCTAGTGTTTGGTAAAACCGAAGTAACAGATAAACAACCCTGCTTATTTAACAATGAAATAACAGAAAATGGGACATGCCCCAGGCGTAAATGCCACAAATCAAAGCTTGCTTTCAACCTCTTGACCCGAATAGCTGCAACCAAAGCTGGAATACCCCAATCAAGTAAATACAGTCCCTGATTACACCTTCCCTGAGCCAGGGTTTTCTTTGTGAGCCGGTTCTGAATCGCGAAGAACTTATCAGAAAAAATAACATTCACAGGATAATCCGCAGTTAATTTACTTATAGATAGAAGGTTCTTTGTATATGAGGGACGACAAGTACATCTAACAATTTAACATCCTCGAAAATTTTAGCATTGCCAATATGCGAGATATTTAAAACTGAGATTTGGTGAAGGCGGATACCGACCAATATCACCGGAACAAGAGAAGAGAAGAGCCGGATGGAAACACCGGCGAGGTAGAGAAGGAGGACGGCGGAAGAATTTAGGGTTAGGAACGAGTTAGGCTGATACCATGACAGAATGTGTACGACACATAATTGAAAATTGAGAGAAGATTGGGAAAATCACCGTAAGGACTGGTGAGAGTATATTCACATATATATACACACGACTGTGAAGTTACAACAATATCCTATAAATAAGGAAAGGATATATTTACAACTAATTCAAATCAATTAGTATTATCTCTATTACCCTTTACGATGAAAATTGAAGTTCATGTAAATTACCAAATAACTTTTCATTATAATCATGCAATTATACGAAAATATACTATAATCACGTAAGTTTATGTAAAATTAGAAATTTATACAATTTTTTTTCATTTACAATCATGAACATTGGTATAACTTACCAACATATTCACACAGAAATCAATAATTTCTCAATTAAAACTTTTCTCATTAAATATTGAAAAATAAAGTAAGACAACGATGTTGGAATTTCTCCAGGCTATGTTGAAAATTTATGTAAATCACCAAAGGACTTTTTAGTTAAAAAATAAAAAGTTCCTCCAGGCTATAGCTGTTCAAAAGGTTGTTGTACCAACCCAATATTTACAAGTCAAAATAAAAGTTCATCACGCCACGATGGTTGAAATTTCTTAAACCAACTTTTTGGGTATAAACCCATGATAAAAGTTACCACTGCTAACTATTTAAAATTATTTAAAATTTTCAAACCCAACTTTTTGGGTATAAACCCATGATAAAAGTTACCACTGCTAACTATTTAAAATTATTTAAAATTTTCAAACCCAACTTTTTGGGTATAAACCCAACTAAATTTAACACCTGCATATTATGTGAAATTTGAAAATGATCAATATTCATTAAAAATATAAAAAAATATTAAAAATAGTACGTACAGATCGTAACATTATTTGTTTTATTTATAGAAAAAAATATTTTCACAATAAATAATTCTTACACATATAAGAACATTATTTATTCGAATTACAAAGCAAGACTACTTTTCACAATAAAGGATTTTTAATTTTTTTTTACAGTGAGTCACGAATTGGTTGTAAAGTATATCAGAATGTCCTAAACTTGACGGGAAAACCCTTAGAAAATTGAGTTTGAAATCATGTCTGGAAAGTGAATAATATTGTATATTATTATATTTTATTTAATTATATTTATTTAAATATGAATATAAATGCAAATAAAAAATATAATAGTAGTTGTAGAATGATGATATAATTTTTGAGTTTGTAGTATAATGATTTTGGCTCATATGTAAATATTTATATGAAGGAAAAAGTAAATTGATACAATAAGTACTAATAGTTACGTGAGTATAATATCATATGTAAATATTTATTAAATCCCACTATTAACTATTATATATATGAAGGAAGAAATTGATGCAGTATGGAATGCATATACTTAACATTAATTTATATTAATATAATATGTATCGTTTAAATTACTTTTATAGTATTCTAAATATTCTGTACTTGAAATGATTAGCCTAAATAAAATATATGTTGCCATTAGATCAAATAAATTACTTTCTTGATGCAAAAGATAAAAAAAAATAAAACTTAAATTGAAATATCCACATTAATTAGGTTGCATACAACACATATAAACTACAAACAATTTATCCAAATCCATACAACATCCAGAAAATATACATATTTTCAGCCATCGCCTAGGAACCTCACAAAGATTCCGCGTGATTTACGGATCTGCACACTTGTGAAGGGCCTTCAAAGCACCTCAATAATGGAGGAAAGAGAGCACAGTGAAGAAGGATAATACTTTTTGCTTGCCTACTGAGTATCAACAATGGAGATTCTGTACTAGTTGTGTAAATATCCGTGTATATAATCTCAATTTGCTTGATTTTCGCACTAGAATTTGTCTTGTATTGAAATTGGGAATTGCAAGAGAGAGAGAAGGTGAAGATGTGTGTGTGGTTAATGTTGAGATGGTTATGACAGAAAAAGTAGATGTAGTTAATAGTGGTATGGGGAAATGAGATTGTATATTTAATTGAGAGAGAGAGAGAGACGGTTGAAATAAAAGGCAAACAAAAAAAGGTGTAAATTAGATAAATATAGGGTAGGTTTAGGTTACAGAAATTATTGGGCAGTTATCGAAAAATTGAGTCTCAGAACAAACATAGATTGGGATTTATAATTCCAATCCGGGTATTTTGAACCTAGACCAAATGGAGCAATTTCTTCCCTCAAAGTTCACATTTACCATGCAGATCATAGAAAAAAAATTAAACCAGCCAAATTAATCCACCTTTCACTACCCCAATATATCATTCTAACAACAAAGAGTAGGTCTTGGGTGAGATCGGTCTCATAGAATGAGACCACATTTTACTATTTTGTAAGGTAACCCAAACCCAGATCCAGGAAACAATCCAAACCCGGACCCAACAATCCAAAATTGGACACAACCCCTTCAATTTTTCAAATTTATCGGAAAAATAGTAAAAAAAATTAGAAAAATCTGAAAATTTGCAGGTTGATGCGCAACAATAAGACGAACAATCGTACAACCCAGAATTGCAAAACGATTAACAACGGATATTCAGTGAATTTTTTTTAATTTTCAAACTAGTAAAAAAATCGAAAAATTTTGAAAATTTGTAGGTTGATGCACAACAATAAGACGAACAATCGTATAACCCAGAATTGCAATACGATAAACAACGAATATTTGGTGAATTTTTTAATTTTTCAAACTAGCCGGAAAAATAGTAAAATAAATCGGAAAAATTTGAAGATTTGCAGGTTGATGCGCAACAATAAGACGAACAATCGTACATCCCAGAATAGCAATACGATGAACAACGAATATTTGGTGAATTTTTTCAATTTTTCTGAAATATTTGGTGAATTTTTTCAATTTTTCAAATTAGCGGAAAAATAGTAAAAAAAAAGAAAAAATCTGAAAATTTTCAGATTGATGCGAAAAAATAAGACGAACAATTATACAGCCCAAAATTGCAATACGATGAACAACGAATATTTGGTAAATTTTTTCAATTTTTCAAACTAGCCGAAAAAATAGTAAAAAAAATCGGAAAAATCTGAAAATTTGCAGGTTGATGCGCAACAATAAGACGAACAATCGTACAGCCCAGAATTGCAATACGATGAACAACGAATATTTGGTGAATTTTTCAATTTTTCAAACTAGCCGGAAAAATAGTAAAAAAAATAAAAAAATCTGAAAATTTGCAGGTTGATGCGCAACAATAAGACGAACAATCGTACATCCCAAACTAGCAATACGATGAACAATGAATATTTGCTGAATTTTTTTAATTTTTCTGGAATATTTGGTGAATTTTTTCAAATTTTCAAATTAGCCGGAAAATAGTAAAAAAAACAAAAAAATCTGAAAATTTTCAAATTGATGCGAAACAATAAGACGAACAATTATACAGCTCAAAATTGTAATACGATGAACAACGAATAATTGGTAAATTTTTTCAATTTTTCAAACTAGCCGAAAAAATAGTAAAAAAATCGGTAAAATCTGAAAATTTGCAGGTTGATGCGCAACAATAAGACGAACAATCATACATTCCATAATTGCTATATGATGAACAATTGATATTTGGTGAACTTTTTTAATTTTTTTGGGATATTTGGTAAATTTTTTCAATTTTCTTAACTAGCCGGAGAAATAGTAATAAAAATCAGAAAAATTTAAAAATTTGCAGGTTGATACGCAATAATAAGATGAATAATCATAAAGCCCAGAATTGCAATACAATAAACAACGAATATTTGGTGATTTTTTCAAATTTTTGGAATATTTGGTGAATTTTTTCAAACTAGCCGAAAAAATAGTAAAAGAAAAAGGAAAAAATCTAAAAATTTGCAGGTTGATGCGCAAAAATAAGACGAATAATTGTATAACTCATAATTGCAATACGATGAACAACGAGTATTTGGTGAATTTTTTCAATTTTTCTGGAATATTTGGTGAATTTTTTAAATTTCTTAAACTGGCCGGAAAAATAGTAAAAAAAATCAGAAAAATTTAAAAATTTGCAGGTTGATGCGAAATAATAAGACGAATACTTGTATTGCCCAGAATTACAATACGATAAACAACGGATATTTGGTGAATTTTTTCAAATTTTCTGGAATATTTGGTGAATTTCTTCAAATTTTCTAATTGGCCGGGAAAATAGTAAAAAAAAAAATCTGAGATTTTGCAGATTGATGCGAAATAATAAGAAGAACAATTGTACAGCCCAGAATTGCAATATGATGAACAACGAATGTTTTGTGAAATATTAAAAAACTTGTGATATTTTGACAATCTTTTGTGATACTTTAACAATGTTTTGTGATACTTTAACAATGTTTTGTGATACTCAAATAACTTGAGTTAAAAATGTTACTTAACTATGTTTTATTGTAAAAATATGTATAAAAAACTTGTGATACTTTAACAATCTTTTGTAATACTTTAACAATGTTTTGTGATACTTGAATAACTTGAGTTAAAAACATTACTTAACTATACTTTAATTAAAAATAAGTATAAAAAACTTGTGGTATTTTAATAATCTTTTGTGATACTTTAACAATATTTTGTGATACTTTAACAATGTTCTGTGATACTCAAATATTTGAGTTAAAAATGTTACTTAACTATGTTTTATTTTAAGAATATGTATAAAAAACTTGTAATACTTTAATAATATTTTGTGATACTTAAACAACTTGAGTTAAAAATATTACTTAACTATACTTTAATCAAAAATAGGTATAAAAAACTTGTGATACTTTAACAATCTTTTGTGATACTTTAACAATGTTTTGTGATACTCAAATAACTTGAGTTAAAAACATTACTTAACTATGTTTTATTGTAAAAATATGTATAAAAAACTTGTGATACTTTAACAATCTTTTGTAATACTTTAACAATGTTTTGTGATACTTGAACAACTTGAGTTAAAAACATTACTTAACTATACTTTAATTAAAAATAGGTATAAAACTTGTGGTATTTTAATAATCTTTTGTGATACTTTAACAATGTTTTGTGATACTTTAACAATGTTCTGTGATACTCAAATAATTTGAGTTAAAAATGTTACTTAATTATGTTTTATTGTAAGAATATGTATAAAAAACTTGTAATACTTTAACAATATTTTGTGATACTTAAACAACTTGAATTAAAAATATTACTTAACTATACTTCAATTAAAAATAGGTATAAGAAACTTGTGATATTTTAACAATCTTTTGTGATACTTTAACAATATTTTGTGATACTCAAATAACTTGAGTTAAAAACGCTAATTAACTATGCTTTATTGTAAAAATATGTATAAAAAACTTGTGATACTTTAACAATGTTTTGTGAAACTTGAACAACTTGAGCTAAAAACATTGCTTAGCTATACTTTAATTAAAAATAGGTATAAAAAACTTGTGATATTTTAACAATATTTTGTGATACTTTAGCAATATTTTGTGATACTTTAACAATATTTTGTGATACTCAAATAACTTGAGTTAAAAACATTAATTAATTATGCTTTATTGTAAAAATATATATAAAAAACTTGTGATACTTTAACAATCTTTTGTAATACTTTGACAATATTTTGTGATACTTTAACAATGTTTTGTGATACTTTAAGACAATTTATAATACTCAATGAAATTTACGGGAAAAAGAAAATGTATATTATGTCCTGAAATTTAAAGAATTTATTGTGATACTTTTATTATAACTTGTGATACTTGAATCCGGTTTTGTGATACAAAAACATATTTGACCAAATATAACATTACGTTAATCAGACACGAAACGACAATAAAATAAATATGATAACTGAGCCAACACCAAGCCAGAGATCAATATAGAGCTGGGTCGGACCAGACAAATCAACCCAAAATTGAGTTTTTCAGAACTTAAATTTATTTGTGCTAAAACAGAGCTTTATATATTTTACTACCATTGGTTTTAAGGTCAGAATAGTGGATAAGGAAGTTTAATAAAAGTGCAAACTAATTAAACATCAAAAGGTGTAATATTATTAAGGGATTGGATCATCCAAATCCAAACGAAGTGGAATACAAAGTGTAACAAAGGTATCTCATTGTTATTATTAGTAACAAGTCAGCACCCAATTAATTAAAAATCATCATCACTGGGAAGCATGTTGTGAAGTGACAATCCCCTCCGGCAGCTTCTGAACAAGTCAGCACCTACTTCATGTCATCGTACAGTTGCTAATCCGTCGTCCGGTTCATCAGCTCGATCCCATGAAACCCGCCCTGGTTGAACCGGTAAAACACGTTTACCCTACACGACTGCTGGAACTGCACTAATCGCACCGATCTGTCCACCAGTGGGTCTTCGTAATTGCCCTTCACAACGACAGCCTTCTTGGCTACTCCAAATCAAACCGGAACCACCACTGCCGAGCCACCTTTCCAATTGAAACCACAATCGCCAATTTCATCCATCACCCCGTCGAAATAACAACCGAGACCAGCCAGCCCGAACGACTGCACTCACCGTTCACAGGAAACCAGCCAGCCCGAACCTTCGCCACCATCACCAAAACCAAACCCGACAAACCACCTCTGCCGACAAACCATTAATAACATCAAGTCAAGTAGGAACACAATAAAAAGTATGTCACAATTAGACAATCTAGGAGTCTCTTTACAGCGAAAACTTCAGAAACTAGAAAATACACTAAATAAGCCATGACATATAAATTCATGCGCTGAAAAGGAACGGTATGCAAGCTTGTTTACATTATTTGGCAGATTGCGAAACCAAAAACAACACTTAGGCATAGCAAGCGAAGTTAACATATTAAAAAGCATGGGCATCAGAAAACGAAAAGTTACAAATACTCAGAAATTGTCATATACCTCCAATAATCATCAAGAAAGAGTAATAAACCAACTCCACAGTCCTACCTACTGGCTGTTGATAAAATATTTCATATACTACAAATTACTCTCTTAATTCTAACGTCAGTTGTCACATCCTTGATCACAATCTTTTCGATTTCTTTCATAAAAGAGTGTGTCTGTTTCTAAAGATTCCTTTTTAATAGCCCTATTAATTAATTGCTTAAAAATGAAATAAAGATATCTATGATCCACTTGAAAAATGCTAGCCAGTACTGCAAATAGACACACAGAGAGGGAAAAAGCATTTGCCACTATTATATATGCTCCCATTTTCAGGTTTTATTTACTGACTGATTCAAACTTTTGTGCACCCCGTTTTTAATAAATTAATTTAAAAGCACGTTAGTTTGCTCGCAAGAGTACGAGGTAAATGTAGGGTGATAAGTTTGACTCGAGTCGTATCTCTCGAGGAAACAACTGTTCGGTCTTTCGGATGTTTTTCTCAATTTATGAACTAAAGTAAAATACATGTACAATTGGGGTTTTGAAAGATATTGAGTTGATCATTATAAACTAAAGCAATAATTAAACTAAGGCTAATCAAACTAATTATTCTAACTATATTATCAACTACGAGCAATAATTTAAACTACTTGAACTTAAGAACTAAGAATTTAAGGCAACGAATCTAAAGCATAAATATAATAAATACCATCAAACAATCGCATCATACGAATCTAAGAACGAATAATTGAGCATAAATCAAGGTGCATAAATAAACTAGATTAAACCAATATCCAATAACAAGCATAAAACGATTAAGCTAATTAAACTAGTTCTAGCATTAACTAAGAAATTAACTACGAAATTATCTAAGAGTTTAGAGTACTTATTGTAACTAATGAAAGCGGTAAAAAGCTCCAGCTATTCCGGAGTTTGAACGTTGATCTTGGGCGAAGATTGAATCTCGAACTCGAATTCGATGTTTTGGACGCGTTGTTCTTCGATCCTTGATCTCCGTCTTCAAATATTGTTATGAGATGTGGAATTATTGTTATTGGAAGCTATGGAACCCTAGGTGGTCGTGTCTCTGGTGTCTCTCTTCTTAAAAATCCTAAATATAGAGGGTTTTTATAGATATTGCAAGTCTTGGCGCACAAGAAACCCTAAAATCCAAATTCTCGGCCGTCGCGTCGACGGTGCGTCGACTGACGCGCGCTGGTGCTCGGCATCGGTGCTGCCTGGGCGTGCGCGTCGGCTGGGCGGGTGCGTCGACTGACGCGGGCTTGCATCGACGCTTCAGAGAATTGCATCGACCGTGCGTCGACTGACGCTCCTTTGGTCGATGCTTCAGCAAGTTGCGTCGACGGTGCGTCGACTGACGCTCCTTCAGTCGACGGTGCGTCGACTGACGCTCCTTCAGCCGACGCTTCAGCAAGTTGCGTCGATGGTGCATCGGCCTTGCGTCGACTGATGCGGGTCACGGCTCGCGTCGACGGAGCGTCGATGGTCGCGTCAGTCGACGCGACAGAGCGTCTGTCTCCGTCTCTCGATCTTTTGCTACTCGTTTCGCCGGAAAGCTCGTTCTCCTATTCCTGAACATCGAACTTCGTCTATTACGCGCTGAACTCTTCCGGTTACTTAGATGTAAGGTGAAAACAACGAAATATCACCTATTTGCATCAATTACGATTAAAATACGGTAAAATAAGTCAGAACTATAAAAATACGGAATTATGCTTAAATCGTCCAACTTATACCAAAAACAAATAGAAAATCGTATTAAAATACTAACAAAAATAAGGACAAATCTACTCTAATCAATTACCCCACGCTTTATTGGTTTGTTCGTCCTCGAACAAACGATAATTTCAAAGTATAACTAGAATGAAAATTAGTTCAAGCAAAGAGTCGTGCTATGCTACATACATAATTTTGAAAATATAGGTACAAGTCACGCAACGTCAAACACTTGACCATTATTACATTGTCGCTTCAAAATAAAATCATGCTTCCTCATGAAGGATAATATATATAAGTACACTCAAAAGCACTCAAGTATTTTCTGCATGGGACGTGTATACACTTAAATCGTACAATACAAGCACAATAAACAAGAACCGAAAATCAATCTCTTTTCAATCGCAAATTAAGTGTGTTATCGAACTAAGAATCGGAAAAGGTCTTTTCGGGTTGTAATGTAAGGCTCTTTGGACGGGTATGGAATATATAAATTGTGTGGCTAAATAACTCACCTAACCTAATCTAATCAAGAAGCAATAGCTTCACCTCGTACAAAAGAAAAACCTCACTAAGCACTCATAACGTAGCCTTTAAATATAGGCTATTTCCCAACTCAAAACTCGTAAAACGACTGAAAGCTCAAAAACCACTTAAGCACAGTTGAAGCTTATATCATGCTTCTTACACAACTCTTCGCCTTTTAAAAATAAGGCTTCATAAAATAAACAATAAAATTCAATCCTTTATAAGCGCGTAGTCAATTACTAACACAAGACCCACCATCTTTCTTATCATTTTTTTTATTCTTCCCCCGTTTATTCTTTTTATGGGGTTTCTCTCTTTTTTTTATTTATTTTTTTTAGATAGTGGTCCTTACTCACAAAATAATAAATTCCTAATAACAATTCCAAGACTCAAATAACCAATAAAAGTACGAACTCCTATCCCACGCTTTTAATGGGTTGTAGGGGTCGTCTCAACAACACTCATGGCTAAAGGCATGGATTATTTGGCTATGATTGGCTCATTCGGAATTTATAGTGGATAAAAATATATGGATATGGCCGGAATAAGGTTTTATATGCGCCTTAACTTCATTTTCAAAGTCGACTACACACAGCGGTTTCAAAGAGATGCCAAGACTGAAACTTATT
>BMAC01000299.1:579278-590918 GCA_014905375.1 Phtheirospermum japonicum | reverse complement strand
TGTGTAGATGAAATAACTAATTAATCTTTATGAAATCTGCAAAGATGAAAGAATTAAACTCACCTGTACAAAAAATCTGCAAAACCCTAATACCCAATTGCGTCCGAGTCTGCCAAACATTGTCCTCTCGATTTATTCAAATACTGGGCAAATTGTTCAGTTTGGAGAGTCTAAGTGATGAGCTGAGCGATAATTCCACCGCCGGCACCGGCGAGGCCGTTGATCAAAGCGTCGGACATAATTTCTGCGAAGGCCATAGATCGGAGGGGTAGAGACCGACGGGTCTCTTTGTTAATTTCCGCCGCCAATAGATGGTGGCCAACGGCGGAGGGGTAGTACCGGCGGGTCGCGGGTCTCTTTGTGAGTGTGAGAGGGAAAGAAAGAAGACGGGTGTAGATGGGGCTGATGGTCTCTTCGGTTTTTTTTCTTTTTTTTAATAATTGGTATTATCATGGACGGGTGGATCGGAGTAGAGCGGGTTGAACGGGTAAATTAAAAGGGTCCGCTAAAAAGCGGTCTCATTCTATGAGACCGGTCTCACCCAAGTATTTGCCAACAACAAAATCCTCTCCAACTAAGAACATAATACAAAAGCAAACTAATATATGACTTAAAACAATCAAGTTCTATCTACAATGTGTCCTGGTTGTCGACTGTAGTGTCATCTCGCCAAAATCACCACCGAAACTCACAATCTCACCAAAACCTTCCAACTGCACGGACTGAACCCTTACCGTCGGCTTCCTAGAGTGAAAAATCTACATCAGTGATTCCCCTCCGAGAATCCTCATAGACTCCCTCACCGTAAGCCTTTTCTCACAATCCGAATTATTTTTGCAATGTCGGCAAACTGATTGGGTACAAATCGATCATAACCAAAATTATGGATATGCAATACATCTCAATCTTAACGCTCATACAAAACTGTAAACAAAAACATGATGAATTCACCAACCACTGCAACTATTCAAGCTAATACCATATCATAATAAGAAAAGGCAAGTTTTCACAATACAAGTGAAAATCATGATAATAAAAATTAGTAATTTTTTTTTAAATTTTTTATCAACATTAGATAAATGTAAATTTTGAAAACTTTAAATCTTCATCATCACAACAGAAACACACACAGGATGTTATACCTTATTATTTGAAGAGCCATTACATCATAATATAAGCGAGAAAACAGACTCATAAATTATTTTTTACCCTAAAGTCCGGCTTTGACACGAGGTGGATCTTAAAGAACTTCTTACAATTTGCAGATAGAGAATACAGCGGAGATAATTTTAGCGAAGAGAAAAAAATACAGAGAAAGAGAACAAATGCAGAAAAATATTATGTAGGCAGTTAAAAAGAAAAAAAAAGGAAAAAAAAAAACACAGGTAAGTTTCCGATTGTCAAGTGTTGGGAAAATTATTTTTTTGGTCCATTATGTTGTCCACTTTCCAATTTAGGACCAAGATATTGTCCACTATCAAAACACATACACGAAGTTGGCAAAATCATCAAAAAAGGTACAAAATTATCCAATTCGGGCTTGATGGCTGACGTGGCAAGATCCAATCTTTATTTATCAATTTTTATTTAATTTTAAAGCAGAAAAAAAAGCCTAAACTACCCAAACTACCCCCAAACCTTCACATCCCTGTGACTCTCATTCCCACTCCCACTAACTCTCATCCTATCTCGTACATTAACGTGACTACTAACATTATTTCCAGAAGAAAGTAGGTGCCCATGGTCTTCCACCTGAGTTGATTCCCGTTCCTGACCACGTCAACGGAAACAAATGAGAGCAAAGCCAAAGTAATGCATATAATAAACATGAAGCTTAACAATTCATTTTAGTAACTTAACAATACTGAATCCAAACTTGGTAGTACAACATTAGATCTAATGGCAACGTGAGCATAACAATAAATCCATTTATGGGGTCGGGGACAAATAATTCTCTCTTCATGTTGATTAACATCTTATGAATTCAATTAATTAACAGAAAATACAAGCTCTACTGCAACTAACTCCAATCAAAACAGACTCCATGAATTCAATTACAATCATTTCACGATGTGATAGGAACGGGCTCTTACTTGAGGAGCGTGGGAAGAAGAAGAAGTGCGATATAACGGCTGTGGTCTCGGGTGATGATGAGGGCGGCGCAACGGATCGCAGCCATCTGGATCGACCCGATCGAGGCGAGCGTGATTGCCGCGGGACTGTTGTGGGTGCGGTGGCGGCGATTGGTCCGGTCGAGATGTGGGTGGGAACCGAAATCCGAACTGGGGTCAAACGGATCCGGAGTCCGGCCGACTCGAGACCGCCGGTTGTAGAACAACTCCAAAGCGCTCGTCATACAAGGTTTACAGAGCGGCGGTTGAGTGAGCATTAAAATTTAAAAAAAAAAAAAGCTTGAATAGCTACCGGAACAGCCAATTCGAGATGGAGACTCCAAAAGCAAACCAAAGCATTGATTAATTTGGGGCAATTTAATTCGTAGGGTTTTAGAGTTGAGTTAGGGAGAAATTAATTGAAATGGTGAAAAGTGAAATGGTGAAAAGTGCACTGACAGTGACACCAAGTAGATCGGGTGGGGATGTGAAGGGTTTGGGGGTAGGGGTAGGGGTAGTTTGGGTAGTTCATGTTTTTTTTCTGCATTAAAATTAAATAAAAATTGATAAATAAAGATCAAATCCTGCCACGTCAGCCATCAAGCCCGTATTGGATAATTTTGTACCTTTTTTGATGATTTTGACAGTGTTTTGATAGTGGACAATATCTTGATCCAAAATTGAAAAATGGACAACATAATAGACCAAAAAAGCAATTTTCCCTCGAGTGTTTACTTGTCAAAATCACATGGTTGATTGTATCAATCTTAATCTAGACAATATTCCTCAACACCTTCGATCATTTAAGATAACATTGGCAATTATTCCATCATCCAACCCATTTTTATTGCAACAACAGCACAAGCCACCTTTAGTGTATCATAGTATCATGCACCAACCAAACAGCATAAATGGCAGAGGATTCATAAAAAGAAAATCGTAAAAATTTAAAAGAAATAAAAAGAGAAAGGGGATCTTCTAAAATGGGTATGGAGATTTTTGACAGAAAAAGTAGTTGGTCGGAAGAAATACAACAGTGAATTCAACTTTAGAAAACCGAATGATTTTTTTGGGGGGAATCGAACAAAAGGAAAAAAAAAAAAATTCGGATCCCAATATACCAGATACAACCATGAGTCCCCTGAATTGAACCAAACAACAAAAAAAGGATGATATAGATGATTTTTTTTTATTTTTTTGGAATCAATCAAAAGAGAAAATTCGGCTTCCAAAATTCCAAATACAACAATTAATCCCCTGAATTCAACCAAAAAAAAAAAGGGATGATAAAATTTTGAATCATAAAAAGGGAAAAAAAATCAGCGTAAAACATATTGATTCCAATTTAAAAGTAAGATTTTTCACAGAAATATGCGGCTGGAAATTTTTTTGAAAAATAGAAAAGAAAAAAAGTAGTCCAAAATGCAATCCCCAAAAATTCAACCCAAAATAATAATCGGATAATTTTTTATTTTATTTTTTTGGGAAACCGATCCAGTGGAAAAAAGTTTGGATCCCAAAATACTATAAAAAATGAATCCATTGAAACTAACCAAAAAAAAAAACTAAGGATGATAAGATTTCGAATCGATAAAAATGAAAAATTTGACTCCCTAATATGAGAGATCCTTTTAGATTTTTTTAATATAAAAAGAGAGAGAGAAATAAATCAGAAAGACTCTACGAAGGACAGGGAAAGTGAGATGAACAAAAAAAAATAATAAGGCAAAAAATAAATGAGAATTAGAACAGTTGTGAATTACAATTAAAGGAATGCGATTTCTTTTGAGAAAGGAGAGAAAAATAAAAGAAAAATAAAAAGTAACAGATACATAAAAGTAGACGTGTTCACCGGTTTGGGCCAACTGGACAAACTGCCGGTTTGAACGGGTGGTCAACTCGGTTTTCCCATACCCCAAATCGTAAACCGGCGGTTAGAGAATTTAAAAAAAAAATATTGCCAGTCGATCGACTGAGTCGCAAAATTAGCCTGGCGCGGTCAGCGAGCCATTTGAAATCAACGGTCTTGATCTTGTGACCGTTGATGATCAACGGTCGAGATCAAGTAACCGTTGATTCAAACCGCCGGTTCGACCCGAAACCGGCAGTTTATTCGCGCCCTTTTTTTTTTTTTTTTGATTTTTTCACTCCTATAAATACCCCCCAATTCCCAACTCATTTCTCTCACACAAATCTCCCATCTTCTATAATCTCTCTCTATTCTACATTGTCCTTCTTTGCAAATTTTGTGATTTTCAAGATTCTTTAATTATTATCAAGCCTTCCTAATTCTAAGCTAAACTTATTTAAGTTTAGTGTTATAATTTCAAATATATTTCGTACTTTCTATTTATAATCCTACTACTTTAGCCCACTACTACTCTTTCTTATTTTTTTGTATTAATCTTAACTTCTAAGAAAAAAGGTCAAGCCGTAGAGGTTCTTCTCGTTCCCGTCGAGCCGATAAGGGGAAGAGTATAGCACTCGATGACGATGCCAATGTCCATCCCATCGGCTTATCACAAGGTAACACTCCTTCGGTCGGTGACTACAATCCCAATCGCATCGAGATTGACGAAGATTGGAGTGATACCGACATTGATCGAACTTATCGAGCCGCCGCCGCCTTTGCCGGTGAAGATGTGCCGCCCATTGAAGAGGAGGATGAATTGCCTCCTCCAAGAAATTCAAAAACTCGTTCTCGAGCAACAACGAAGTTAAAATCCGACATTTTCAAGAAACATTTTCAAAAAATCGAAATCCCGCCACCCGCAAACGAGCCACCTCCAGAAGACGGAAAAAAATGAAAAAGGAGGTACCGTGTCACTTGCAACTATTGTACATCATCTTACCAATTTCTAGAAGGAGAAGGATATGGGAATATGCACAACCATCTCAACAACAAACACCCCGACAAAGTCGGCATCGATAGGACTCAAACGCAACTACAAGGAAGACAAGTAAGTACGAACTCCTCTTCTTTATTTACATATTCCGACGCTACTCATAGAAAGGAATTAGCAAAATTTGTTTCTTCTAGATCTCTTCCTTTTAACTTTACCAATGATGATTTATATGAAAAGTTCACCCAACTTTCTTTTAATCCATCGAGTACGAGAGTCTCATGCTCTACCCTTACTCGTGATATTAAAAAAGTTGTCGGTGAATATAAGTTAAACTTATGTAATGAATTTACTAGTTTACCAAACAAAGTTTCAATTTGCTCGGATGTTTGGAGTGATCATTGGRAACGAAACTCTTACATGGGTGTTACATGTCATTGGGTTGATAATTCATGAACTTTACAAAAAYGTTTGCTTGCATATAGAGATTTTAAAGATCCTCACAATGCACATAGTATTTGTCAATTAATTCATTTGATTTGTCAAGAGTATGGTCTAGTTGAAAAAATATTTTCTATTTCATTTGACAATGCGACTTCTAATACGACGAGTGTTAATGAGCTTATTAGTATTTGTAAACCATCTATTGGTGGTTTTTTCTTTCATATTAGATGCATATGCCATATTTTGAATATGTGTGCTCAAGATGGTTTGAATGTTTTGAAAAATGAAATTTCTCCAATTAAAGCGGCAGTCGCGTGTATTCATAGAAATAAATCTTTGCAACGAAAATGGGTAAGATTTTTTTAGGGAAAACGGGTTTGAATCCAAGATTTTTTCAACCGATGTGCCTACTCGTTGGAACTCTACATATAAATTATTAAAAGATACATATTCGTATAGAGAGGTTTTGTGTGCGTTTTTTGCCCAACAAGAAACTGGAATTATGTTATATACAAATCAATGGTCTACGTGTAATTATTTGAAAAAAGTTTTAAAGGTGTTTAATGATGCTACTAATTTATTTTCCGGTGTTTATTATCCTACTTCTCACCTTGTTGTTGAAAATTGTGTTAAAATTGCATTCGTCTTTAAGGAGTGCATGAAAAATGAACGATTGGAAGAATGTGTTATTTCTATGAAACGAAAATGGTTGAAGTATTTTCATTACATTCCAAGTATATTTTTAGTTGCTACATTATTATATCCTAATAATAGAGAAAGTGGTTTAAAATTTTATCTTAATAGTTATTATGATGCTTTATTGCCGTTTGAAGAGTATGAATATCCTTCCGTTGAAGATATTATTCAAAATGTGAAAAAGTCTTTATATGAAGAATATAGTATAAGTTTTGATGGTCCTCTTCCTATGAGTTCCGGGCGACCAACTTCTACTAGAAGTGGTAATCCTAGTAGAAGTGGTGACGGCGACGATGAAATTGAGGGATTTCAAGATTTTTGAAACAAAAAAAGTCACGAATGGGGCATTCGGGTTATTCATTCAGTTCTAACCCTTATCGAGAACTTGAAACTTATCTAACAACGGCTTTTGAGTATGGAACGTTGGGAGAAAATGAAGCCGATAACGAGTTTGATATGTTGAATTGGTGGGCATCGAGGTAATCACTTTATCCAATTTTTAACATCATTGCGAGGGAAATATTGGTCGTTCCCGTATCAACCGTTTCAGCCGAACAAGCATTTAGTGAAGGGGGGTAAATGCTGGACGAGCGGAGATCCAAACTTACACCTCACAATCTCGAGTGTCAGATGTTATTGCATGATTGGGTCAACGTCGAACGACGGAAACAAAAAAACATTCTTAGTGAAGATGAAGAGAGCGAGACGTATTATGATACTATGGGATCTAGCAACGAGTCGGTAAATGGATGAGTATGGTACCCCCCCCCCCCCCCCCACCACCGCTTCCGATTCAGAGGTAAGTAAGGTAAGTGAGAACTACGTGGAATTTGATTCCCAAAATAAGAGATACGTAGGCAACTATCTTCAATTATTTGAAATTAAAATTTCATATTTTAACTTCAAATATTTGAAAATAGTTCAAGTCCAATTTCTTTTTATTTTCTTTTTTGAATTTATTAAAATTCTTCTAATATAATTTTTTTATTTTAACTTTCAAATATTATAAATGTGACCATTCGATCGACTGATTGACCAGTCGATCGGACTAGATCTATCTGAATCGACTGGAGTACAAAAGTTTTGGTAATTTTGGGCGAAGCAGTCGATCGACTGACTCTTAGTCGTTCGACTGACATTCGATCGACTTCTGCTCAGTCGATCGACCGAGTCGCAGTCCAGCTCCTACTAACTTCAAAATTAAAAAAAAAAAAAAAAAACTGGCCAAACCGTGAACCGGCGGTTTGCAAACCGGCCGGTTTCACAGTTCGGTTCCGGTTCGAGGTTTCCGCCAAAACCGAAACAGGCGGTTCGAACCATCTGGACACGTCTACATAAAAGTAACAGATACATATGAAAGAAAAATCAGGCAAAGAGCCACATGGAAGAAGGAAATCACAGTTGTATGTTTAATTAGTAATATAGGGCGGATTGGTTCTTAGACTAACTCCAAAAAGATTATCTATCAAACTCCCTAAATCTCACTCCCTAAACTAATTATCTCTATTATTTCAGACTCCCTGTCTCATTTTACTTTATCAGACTCTCTACTTATGTCAGCTCTCTATTATAGGAACTCCCTTATTCTAATTTTACTATATTTATAAACATTTTATCATATACATAATAAAGTAATAGTGAGCCCATTTAAATAAAGGTAAAAGAAAAATAATAGGGAGTGATTAACATGAATTTGTCTTGATTTTAGTTAGTATTTTAGTTCATTTTTGTTATTGTTTTCGGTGAAAGTTGGATAGATTGAGCATATTTTCACATTTTCTTATCTCCAACTTGTTTTACCGTATTTTAATTATAATTAATTAATTTTATGTTTATTTTAGGTATTTTGAGGTATTTAGGTTTGGACGTAGTCAAGAATGGGCAAACGAGTAGAGTTTCAGCGAAAACGGGCCGCGATTTGAAGAAATGACAGTTTTGGGCCTTCTAGAAGGGCTGTCTCTGGGCCCAACCGGTATAGAAAGCTGGGCTGGCAGCACCTCCTGATTCTGGGCCTTCTAGAAGGGTGTTTCTGGGCCCAACCGGCATGGAAAGTGGCTGAACGTCCTAGAAGGGGCGGAAACCCTAATTTTGACCCCTTTTCTAAGCCACCTACACCTATAAATACCCCCCACCCCTCACATTCGAAAATACACATTATTCCTAGGGTTTCTAAGGCCTTTTGGGGGTTGACAACCCCAAGAGTGCCATTTTATTTTCTTAGTTTCTCTTTATAATTCTATTTGTCCATTTTCTTAGTTTCTTATAATTCTTAGTTATTCTTAGCTTTAGATTAGCTATTAGATAGTTTAGATTCAAGATTTTTCACCAAAACGCTGCGGATTTTCTTCGTTAATTAGTAAGTATTTATTTTCTAATCTCTTTAATTTAGTTGCATGTTTTTCATTAGTTTAATTAATAATTATTGTTTCCATGACGAATCGTTATTATGATTGTGTTGGGATTGTGATGTTGAGATTGATTATTATTGTTAGCTAGATCTTGGTCTAGATCTAGATTCATTGGGAACATCAGGCTCAAGCGATCGTGGAGACGAATCAAAGCTCTAGAACCCTAGTTTTCTTAAATCGTTTTATAAGTCTTTTAATTAATTTAAATGAATTCTAGATTTAATTGCTCTTAGATAATTTAATCTTAGTTTTAGATAATTAATTCCTAGTTTAAATAATTTTAGTTTTAATTAATTAGTTCATAGCTTAAGTAATCTTTAGATTTAATTTATTGCTCTTAGTTTAATTAATTTTAGTTCTTATAAATCTCAAACAAATCCCCCCTGTTCGCGTGTTTAGATTAGTTTTACTTTTATTTTCTTATTCGTTAAAACAAACACAAGAGGAACTTTCGAATCTAACTTTCCTTTGAGATCGACACGAGTCAACTTACCCACCTACAAGTGATCCCGTACTCTTGCGGGTGAGCTTTTTAAAATTGACAACTTTAAATAAAAGTAGGTGCAAAAAGTTCGAATCAAAATTTTGGCGCCGTTGCCGGGGAAGGCTATAGGTTGTGATTTTTGTGTTTGCTCTTCGTGACCTCTATTTATATTTATATTTATATTTATATTTATTTTTGTTTCGTTTATCTTTAGTATTTTGTTTGTGAATTTTATTTTTGTTCGTTTTTATTATTTTCCGCTGGTACGTTTAATCTTGTGCGTTGAGTGTTGTGTATGCAAGGTACGTCTCTCGACACCAAGGTTCAACGACCCAAAAAAATATTAAAAAATTAAAAAAAAAATTAAAAAGAGAAAATGTCTTACAATCAAGGGTATCCATCATATGACAACGGTGCACCTCCGACCAATTGGAGTGGCTATCGACCGGCTATTCCATTGAGCTCCAAGATGCGGGATTACGATCTTGATTACTTCTACATAGAGCGAATCCCAATTTTTTATGGAAATCCAAGCGAGGATCCAATGAAATTTTTCCAAGAATACGAGGACATTACCCGGATTTTCCCTCTTCTCGGCCTTACGAGAGATCAAGTGAGGATGCGACTCTTCCATTATGCTCTACAAGATCGGGCAAGAAAATGGTTAAATTATGCGGAGCCCGATTCCTTGCCAACGTGGGAGGACTTGTACGAAGAATTCATGTTGAAGTTTTACACTCCTAGATGGCAACAATGCTACTCAGCCAATACGATGTTCCGTATGCCCCACATGTTTATGATGACGAGTCTTATGCTTCTTATAACCAATTTCCATACAATCCTAGCTGTGTAGATTACGAGCAAGACAATCAATTTTTGGCACAGCAAAAGGATCAAGAAGCTGAGACCATGAGTTTTCAAGACGAACTCGAAGATGACCCTTTTGAGTCTGTGAATCGAAGTTATGAGTCTATGAAACAAAGTATGGCGAATATGGAGAGGTTGTGTGCCCAAATAATGTCTTATTTGGAGAAATTGTAAAAAGAAGGGGATGAGGTACCAATTCTTGATGTTGTGGAGCCCATCGTAGAGGTAGAGAATCCGAGCCCGACTACTTCTTTAGAGGAGGAATGTAACGATGAGGTTATGGAAAATTTGGATGAATTTGTTGCTCTTATGCACGTTGATGTCGTGTTAGGTGATGGTGTAAGGATATTGTCATTGGAGAACCCAGTGGTTGACGTAGAAATGAGCTTACTCGATTTTTGCATAGATGGAGGAGACGTGGTACCGATTTTAAAAAAGGTGATTGTTGAGCCTCACGTCATGCCATTGGAGATTCCGGTGGATGCTACGAACTCGAGTTTGATCGGTTTATTTGGGGATGATGTCGAGGATGAGTCGATTTTAGAAGATGAGTTTACTCCTCTTGTGTTGGATGATTTAGACGTCGAGGACAACGACGAATTTTTAAAACGGGTGGCGGTAGTTTTGGGAATAGATTTGAATGACATTGTTGTCGACGGTGTCGATTTTGATGAAGTGTTGGAGAGGGAATTTATTGAGCCTCTTGTTATGCCACCCGAGCCATTAATGGATTTTAATTTTGAGATGGTGAACGAATTAATCAAGGAGGATGCGAAGGCCGAGTTTATTTTTGAACCACCCAAGGCTTTCAAAAATTTAGAGATGGAGATGGTGGATGATAAAGTAAAGGAAAATAGATTGGCGGATGATAAATTCTTATGTTCGACCGATTTCCTCATTTATCCGAAGGTAGTGGATCACCATGTGCCCAAATTGATTGTTGATATGTTTATGGTGATAGATTATTCGCTTTTTCGACCACCGAAGTGAATTGGAGTCTTAGTTCTACGAATTGCTTACCATGCGCGCCTTGAAAAATTACATTGCATATGCTTACTATTGGAGAATACTAAGGCATGGCACGATCGTCACCTTTTTTTGGATCCGGGATAGCATCGTTCGTAGAAGGCGTCGAGCTTTCGACGTTAAACAAGTGCTTCTTGGGAGGCAACCCAAGTATTCATTTTATTTTCTTTTTATTATTTAGTTTGTTTTTGTTCGTTTGTTTTGTCTTTCTAGGTATTTATTCAAGACATTTTCGATCACGAGTTCGAGATGAAGGATTATTGCACGAACGTCTTTTTGGAGTTGCTCGCCAATTTTTCAGGGATGTTCTCTTATTCCCTATCTCCCTTGCTTTTCTTTTCTTTTACTTATGGCAATCAGGAGTTTACCTTGTTTTTAAAGGGGGGGATGGTTGAGTGTGATTTATAGTAAAATTTGTGCAGTTTTTAAATTTCTAACGTGATTGATTGCTATTTCTGCGCTGAATTGTGTTTTTATGGCTTGCCTATCGAAGTTAACTATGTTTGATTTGATGTTCTTGTCTTTGAGCGTGTATAAGTGCATAGTTTTTTCAAAAAAAAAATTATTTATATATTGTAAAATGGTACTTGGACGCAAATGATTTCGCAAAACCTTAAAAGCAAAGTCAATTCAAAACTTCTTCATGTAAAAAGCCTGTGAGTAGTCTGAGTGATTATCATCATTGCATGTGCTTGAATAAGTTTCAGTCTTGATATCTCTTTGAAACCGCTGTGTGTAGTTGACTTTGAAAATGAGGTTAA